>NBNE01000880.1:2189-16326 GCA_002215365.1 Phytophthora megakarya | reverse complement strand
GCGGTGATCTCCTCCTCTGTGAGGAACCAGTCAGTAGCCTTCAGAAGAGGCTGCCGGGTCTTGATGTTGGAGACAATCGACTTATCGTCAGTGGTGGGTCCTCCTTCCGAGTCGTCATCACCCCCGAAGATGGAAGAGAACGACCAAGCTGATGACGGGCAAGGAGCCAGCGCTAATACGCTAACAAAAATGACAAGAATCCTGCAGATCGCATTGTGTTGTGCATTCTGCAAAGGAGCAAACTTCATAGCGGTCAACTTGTTTCCGTGAGGAAGCAAGTACCGGTAGGTAGCAGCAATGCGCCCAACTGCTCGTGAGGTGGAATGAAGTCTAGTGGAACTGCCGTATTTGCTTAACTATCACGGCGTTTTTGTGATCACCGTAGTGAGTATCCTGATACTGTACTATATGTAGTGTTGTCGATAAGTTCCATGTACCGATGTAGCGGCAGGTTCAGGGAAACCCATCATTTATTTTCCTCACGGATTTTTACGTCTTTGCGAAAACTCACTTGAGTAACACATAGCTTGAGTGATTTATTGCATTATTATATGATTCTACTAAGTACGATACGGTGTGTAGGCACTTGTTCAGACAAACTTGCGCTACATTGCAATGATGGAATTCCCAGCCGTTTTGGATGAATTTATTTGGGATGGGATGCCCATTCTTTGCTGGTTTAATTGTACAATCATTACTGTACTGTACAGTGCAGTTTATGCCAATGATCAGCAGGAAGGAGATCGCCATCACTGATGTCGTGCAGTCACGAAAGTATTCGTGCCATGAACTTTGTTCGAACGAATAGTGTCAAGAATAACCAGCCCTCGGATCACACTTTATGGTTTCGCATACTGTTTTACAAAAATGAACGCTTTCGACATACATGTATTACCGTGTCATAAAATGTTATACCACTCAGTAGCATTTTATAAAAAAATTTAACGTATAAAGCGAATACGTCCTTCCGTTCAAACAGCTGACATTGTCCTTCCACTTTCCGCCCAGACCACATATGTAAATGTATACAATGTATACTGGGACAACTGTAGCTGCTTCCACACATGCTTCGGAAAACTCGCAGAATATTAATAGTAAACTACTACTAGTAATACTTGAAATCGTAGCAGGACGTGCCCAACGACTTCAGTGAAGGTTCTTCCTAGTATCACCGAGTACTAGCCATCTTTTTGTGTAAAGAAACAAGAATGCACGTAAAGTGTGTGTCGTCGTCGCACGAAAACTTCCAAACACGGTTGAGCAACGACTACCTGACAAAGATTTACGCTGAACATACTACTCAAAGTTCTGGAAGAAATGCGCTCTGCATATAGTATATAGAAATTATGCTTGTACGATGCATTTTTAAAATTACTCTTTGATAAAGAGTGTGTACTTGCAATACCTGTACAAAATTGATAACCAACTTTGTGTGACCAGGAAGATTACGTCGAAAAGCTCCATAAACTTCTTGGTATTATTTATCCATAAACATAGTGGCCAAGAGGAACTAACATGACGATCGAGATACAATTCGACGAAAGGTGAAATCTATTCAAGACCCCCAATTTCATATCAGGCATTTAATATACCAGTAGAGCTAACAAAAGGTTATTAACGGCTGCGGAAATGGGCTCCGCAAATTTGCCATTATAATTAAACCTAGAGATCAGTCTAGCTAACCTGAGGTGCTCGAACATCACTAGAAACGGAGACTTGAGCGCTTTGAAGAACTATTGAGTAGTATCTTTAATTTAAACAAGTGCGTTCCTTTACTGAAGATAACTCAGTATAGCACTTTATAAAGATTTTTTTTAGAAGAAGAGGCGGTCACAGAATTAAAAATGACCTCTATCCAATAAAAAATAAAAATGCGATGTCAATGGTTGAACTTATACCGACAATAATCCTGGCAACGAGACCCTTCCTTAGCTGTTGTCACGGGTCAGGTCCAGCAGCGTCCCGCAAGGACAAGTTGTCCAAGTTATTGGAGTTCGTCGACGAGATGTGCGTCGACGAGTGGCGGAAAATCGATGCAGTGCGGACAACCTGTGATGCCCATCACCCTGAGGCAAGTTGTGGACGAGTGTCGAACGTCTAGCGCGGTGCAAGTGCAGTTGAATGCTATTTTATGACTGGGTTGAAACTTCGGTGGCTGACAGAGTTTCGAGCAGCGAGTGGACACGGAAGCGTAGGACTCGTCTATCGTTGCAAGAAGTTTGGTTTCAGTTTCGGATTTGCTTCGTCGAGCACAAGTTAACACACAAACAAGTTAATTTTTATATTTTCGTCTTTAGGGTTCCGATCGCCTAGCATTCATGTAGGCTCTATATACTAGTCCAACAGCCGAAGGTACCGCGTACGGTCCTTGTAGATCCGTGACAAATTGGTGGAGAAACAGGGCATCTTCTCACCTGACGGATTAGTATCAGACCTACCGTTCGATTTCGAACGTTGTGCGCGATTGTGAACCCAACATCTGGTATGCGTGAACATGAGCCACCAGGACTACTATACGGAGAAGTTCATGGAAGGCGAGCGACGCGACAGCTATGCGTCGGAAGGCTTGTTGGCGTTCCTGGAATCCCGTACGGACTCCGTCGAGGAAGTACCATTCGAGGAGAGAAGGCACGAAGAGGAAGAGAAGGCGACCGACGTTGCAGCTGAAAGCGCACCGGCTACTGCGGCTGATCAAGATTCCCAGGGCGATGGCGAGTTACTGCTGATGCAGACGCCTCAAGGGCGGCGATTGATGAGGGACTTCGCGTCGTTCCTCGCGGCGAAGCTGGCCGTTGGTGAGGACAAGGACGAGTCCATGGTCAAGGACACGCAGACCAAGGAGGAAGACGTGGAGCACAAGGACGAAGGCGATATAGGAACGGCCGACCTGTTCATGGTGCCCGAGTACAAGCCTTCGTCTTTCAACTTTGGAACGTCGACGACATTTGGACATCAAACTCTTAGGTTTGAGCAACAAGGGCGTTCGCAGAGTTACTCGTAGAAGTGTTCTCGTCTGGCTCCCATTCACGACCGAGCTTCGGTGCCTACTGCTCCGGTGAATACGGCTCCTATTGCTAAGAAGTCTTCGATCAAGAAGGCGGAGGAAGAAGTGGATGAAGATAGTTACCAGGCTGGAACGATGTATTTCGCGGCAGCGACGCGGGAGTACATCCGACATTTGGAGAGGGCTGTACAAGGTGGTCCCAAAGAATTCTCTGACCCCGAGGTCGAGAGGTTCCTGAACGAAGTGCTGAAGGCTACGCTACAACTCCGTCATAAACCTCCCACTGCAATTACCTCTCAAATATCTTCTAAGAAGTTGGGACAATCTACAGAGTCTCGTGCTGGTGGTGATGGTCTGAGTACGGTGACTGGTAGTCCGATCGCTCCAACGACGGTGACTGAAACGATGACTCCGAGTAATTCTACGACTCCAAGGCGGATGTCCATGATGGCGATCCCTTCTTATGGCGGACACTCGATCGGACCAACACCCGGAGGAAGCAACAGGGCTGCGTGGTATTTTGCGTTTTATCCTCAAGTTCAGAGTACGCCTGGAAGTGGATCACAACCAAGTGCTGCTGTTACGTTTCCTACGTCGCCTACGGTGGTCATCCCGGCGATAGTACCTGCTGGTACTACTTCTACCACTGGTGATTCGACCCATAACGTGCAAATGGTAGCTGGAATTCCTACTGAGCTCCGGAATGCGGTGAAAGTGATTCTCCCGTTTCAGTCGGAGAAGGCCTCCTATGAGCGAGCTGCGGCATTCTGGCGCTCGTTCGAGAAATGCACGAATGGTATGCGTGATGACCTCCAACTGACTGCGATTGAACAGTTCTTGAAGGGCAAGACTGGACAAGAATGGTGGTACAATTCGAGGATCGAGAACTTAGGCAATTGAAGGATCGATTTCATAATCGATTCTTGAGTCAGACGCCTGCGAAGATGTGGAACCGTTTGAAGTGTGCCAAAAGGAACCGCGATGAAGCGGCAGAAGAGTGGGTGATCGAATTTTGAGACTATGTGAAGCGCTGAACTACAACGAACCCCGGATGCAATATGAGTTCTTTTACGATGGGATCAGAAACAAGAAGATGAGGGCTGTGCTCAATGCGAGCATGGCGTCGTCTATTGAGGAAGCATGTACTCTATTGCTCTACAAGAACGTTCACTTACCGGTAGAAGAAGATGACGAGTTTGCGGAGACGACGACGAGCCAGGTGACGAAGGGTAGTTCTGCTAAGGATGAATTGCTGCGCCAGACACAGAGATTGAACATGTTGTTATTACAGCAGCAGCAGAACTCGAGACCCGCTCCTCGTTCTCCTCGACCAAGTGGACGGATCAATGCTACGTTGCCTACACCTGCTACAACGACTACGCTGGCTCTACCACCGTCGGAAGGACCCGCTGGTAGACCATTGGTGAACATCAGTATGAATCCGGATTCTCGTACGCAGGAAGGTGAAACCGTATGTGGACGATGTGAACGTCGAGGTTGTAGTCGAGCGACCTGTTACCGTAGTCGAGGAACATGTAATCGCTGTGGAGACTTGGGGCATTATTCTATGGAGTGTTATCTGCCAAGAACGCAGGGACGGTTTTCGGGCAACCGTGCTATGTCGTGCGCGATGTACCAAGCTACGGACCACTACATGTCGAGGTGTTCCCTGATGAACGTATTGAAGACGATGGCTTTGAATGCGGCTACCTCGACTAGCGTGGTTCCGTCGCGACAATGACGACGGCAGGAGGAAGGAGAAGGAGGTGTCGCTCCTTTTTCTGGTCCGATTGGCGACACGGAAGAGGACGCTGAAAGACTTGTGAAACTTGGAGACTGCGTGCCGCATAGGAATGGGAATGGAATGGTTTGTGAAACGATGGAAACTGTGAAGATGAGAAGAGAATGCTCGGGCGCTGAGACGACAAAGGCGTGCCGAAATGAACGCGAAGGTAAGAGACTGAAGTCGAAGGTAGTTCAAGAGATAAGCTCCCTGTGTTACGAAGAGGACCTCGAGAAGGACGAAGGGAGAGAGTGCCAAGCCGGTGGAAGCCAGAAAGTAAATGAATTAAGGGAGGGTGATCCCTCTAAGAGGAAGAGTGCTACAACAACGGTGCCAAGTGTGGAAGACAAACAAGTTGCTAAGCTTGTCTCCGGAGTACCTATGCAGGACCAAGTTAAAGTTGACGAGATAACGAAATGGCCCGTTCAACTAAGTAATGGTGGAGCAGTAACGAGATTATGGAGACCGAAGTGGAGTGCAAAAAATGAGGGCTGAGCTGGTAGACTGGAACGGTGATGCGGAACTGGCGTGGCGCGATCAAATTCCGACCGTACTACTTGAAGACAGAGAAGTCGAGAGGGAAGTTCAAGGCACACGAGGGCGAGACCGACACTGGCGGCCTTGTTGCAACTAATGTACACGAGGGCGAGACCGACACTCGCGGCCTATTTAACACTGGAACACGTGGCCTTATTGCTACGGATAACGCACTCGAGGGTGAGATTAACACTGGAACTCACGGCCTTGATGCCACGGATATATTGGAGGGCGAGTCGGATCATCGCTGTCTCCACAAGAACCAAGAGAGCAAGTCGGATTATCGTGACCTCAATGGAAGGAAAGAAGATTGTATTCAAGGAAGGACTAAGGATACCCGCTAGATGCGGTTGAAGAGCCTGAGGGGTATGATAAGGAGTTGGAAGAGCGGTTGTACCCGCTGGATGAAGTAGAGTTACAGCGTCGAATTAAGGCGAACGTTGAAGCTAGGAGAGTTCCCAGTTTGGAAGAATTGAGTGTCACGTAGGGAATCCCTGTGACCACGCTTGAGAAGACTAAGGATGTTTCAAGGGGCGAGCTCTCGACGCCATAATATTGGACTGAGTGGTATTCGCAAACGCTAGCGAAGTCGGGCGAAGCTAAGCAAGCTAATCGGGACTTTAAGGGCGTCTTGGATGAGAAGGTAGAAATGAAGGAGGGTTCGACGGTGGTGACTGCGTCGAACGATGGAGCCAACAACGTACCTGAACGTTCTGAACTAGAACGGGACGTTAGGAGAAACGTTTGTGCTGGACTTACAAAAGAAAAAAATCGAGAAAATGTGTGGAGATTGTGTCACCAGCAATTGGATGGTATGGCACGATCCCTTTTAGATGGAGATCGGTGGTTCGACAACTTCTCCACGATGAACTCAAGAAGGAGATACAATGTTGTGAACCTCATGATCGAGTGAGTTGGATATGCAGTAAAGACGGCGAAAAACGGATACTAGCTTTTTTGCTCGAAGAAACACAAGGAATGTCCAAGATAAGAGTTTCGTGTATGATGAACTGATTACGAGACTACTACTACAATGAAGCTCCGGGAATAGTAACAAAGTTGTTGACTCGTGACCAAGTTGAGTCTTCAGTGAGAGATGAAGGCTGTGCTCAGCTGAGAAGGGTGACGTTTGTTTTGAGTGGTGTGTCGACCCCGGTAGAGAGTGAAGCCGTGCACCACGAGTATGAATTCGTGCCGAGTAAACGAGTCCACAGTGTACGTCGACCTGGGATTCGCGCTGTTATTGAACAAGATGCCGTGGTTGGTGAAGATGATCGAGTCGTACCTGAAGGTAAACGCGTCATCTGTAGTGTTGGTGGATTTGAAGCACTCTCGGGTGGCTTCATCGACTGTTGTCCGTCTGAAATGCTAGTAGATTCTGGTGCTATTGCCAGTTTGGTATACGAACGGGTGTTGCGACGAGTAGGACGCGCTGATGAACCACTACGAACTTATCATGGTAGCTTGGATAGCGTGTCAGGACATTCGATTCAAGTTTGTGGAATGATCGACTTACCTGTGACGCTCGGATCAGTCGAGAAGACACTGCCGTTCGTGGTGGTGAACCATCTCCATGTGGATGCGATCTTGGGGGCGGATACATCGAGAGCGTTCAGGGCTGTGATCGACTTGGAAGAACAATCGTTGATCCAGAAAAGATGCGGTGAAGTTGTGCCGCTGGGGGATAGTCGCATTGAGGAATGTTACGTCACGGGTATTGCAACTACGATGAAGTTAGCACCTGCTTGTCAAGCACTTGTGCGTGCTAACGTGAAAGGTCAAGTGGATCCTGAAACCACCGTGCTCATTGAGGGCATCGCTGGTGGTGATGATTTGTTGCGTGTTGCTCGTACTCTGTGTACTGTCATACATGGTCAAGTAGTCGTGGAAATATGTAATACGTCTACTGAAGAATTGGTGATTACGAAAGATTCTCAGATTACGGTTGCGGTAGTGGTTCCAGAGACGGCGTTCCAAGGTCAGCAAGGAGAATCTAATAAGATGACGACTGGGACGTACGTGGCTTCCGCTGCTAGCCCTGCTGCTGAGGGAGACGACGTGGGTCAAAAGCAAAAGACTCTGGATAATCGTCCGAGCGACGAAATGAAGGTTGAGTTTCATGACACGGATATGGATGAATAACAATGTGAATTATTCGCGACGATGTTGCGTGAATTCTATGATCTGTTTGGCGAAACTTCTAAGGGACCTGGACGTACGGACCTGCTGAAATTTAAGATTGATACAGGAACTCATGCTCCTATCAAGTCGCAGCCGTACCGTGTTTCCAAAGTCGAGGGGGACGTTATGGAAGCCGAGTTGGGGCAGTACTTGGACCTCGGATTGATTAAACCCTCTGCGAGTCTTTGGGCCAGTCCTGTATTGATGATTCGTAAACCGGATGGTGGAGTCCGTTTCTGCATTGACTATCGCAAATTGAATGCCGTCACTATCAAGGACAGTTATCCGACGTCCTAGGTAGATGACATTCTGGATGTCTTAGGCAAAGCAAAACTTTTCTCGACAATGGATATCGCTTCGGGGTACTGGAACGTACCCATGGACCCTGATAGTATCGAGAAGGCCGCTTTCATAAGCAAATTTGGTCTTTACGAATGGCTGGTTATGCCATTTGGTCATTGTAACGCAGTCCCTGCGTTTGAACGGTTAATGGAGAATGTATTGGTGGACCTCAAGTGGAGGACTTCCTCGTTTATTTGGACGTCTGTGTTGTCTTTCGTGATGACGTTCCTACTCACCTAGTTCGAGTACGGCAAGTCCTTGAGAGATTTCGTGCTGCGGGTTTTAAGCTCAAGATGAAGAAGTGTCATTGGGGCCGGAACCAAGTGGCGTTCTTGGGCCACTTTGTCACGCCTTCAGGAATCCTGCCAAATCCCGAAAAGGTTAAAGCGGTGATGAACGTAGCACAACCGCATGACTTACACACGGTTCGTGCGTTCCTTGGTTTGATCAGCTACTTTCGACGTTATATTCCTGGTTTCGCTACAATTGTGGCTCCGCTAGAGCGCTTAAAAGAGAAGAGAACCGTCTTTCGATGGAATAAAGATTGTAAGGTGGCGTTCAACTTACTCCAGAGGAGTTTGGTACGCCCTCCGATTTTGGTCTACCCGGACTTCTCGAAGAGGTTCAAACTGTATGTGGATTCTTCAATTTTGGCTGCTTGTCTTATGCAAGAAGTGGATGGTCGCGACCGTGCCGTCGCGTTCGCTAGTAAGATGCTAGTCGGTTCTCAAAAACACTGGATCGACAAGACTAATGGGACCACTGAAATTGAATGCAGAGGTGTGGTCTGGGCCACAAGGAAGTTTCACTGTTATCTCGACCACAGTGAGTTTGATTTATTTACAGACCATCAAGCTCTCACTTGGATCTTTAGTGAGAACACAAGGACTACGAATGCCAAGTTGGCAAGATGGGCGATGAAGTTGTCGCAGCTCCGGTTCAAGATTCATCATAGAGCTGGGACGTTCATGGGTCACGCAGATGAATTAGCTAGGCTCGATCATTTGTCTACGACTGGTTCTACTCTAAGTGATGTTAGGCGTCGACACATAAGTGCAATACCCAGTGCTCCTACGATTGTTCGGCATAGTGGAACCTGGAAGGGGACGGCTACTCCTTTTTCGCCTGGTGTTACTTCGCCGAACGCCTCGAGTGACGTTGTCGCCGAAGTCGGGGAGACCACTTCCCTTGGAAGTAATACTCTGCTTGAAGATGACGAGACGAACGAATGTAGGGCCGAGGACAGTAGAGTCGACGAAGTTGGAGAGCTGACGCCTGAAGAATCATTGAGTGAGCAAGATCAACCGCGGACAGTCACACAAGAAGAGCAAGAAGAAGACGAGGAAGGGCTCGAGGAGGCCGACTGGCGAGCGAATGAGGACATTTTTGGTCTCGACAGCGAGAAATTTGTTGAAGAACAACTACGAACTCCTTGGATGATTGCTATAAAGGCATTTTTGGAGAGCGGTGCTCTCGCTATGAACTAGCAGCTCCGAGTGCTAATTCTGCGGATGGCTCCTCAGTTCGAGATGCATAATGGTGTGTTGATGCGTCGTGTTCACCTTCGTGCACGAGCGGGTCCCGCCAACACGAAACTGGTACCGGTAATACCGTTAAGGTTCATTGAGACGATGTTTTACTATTGTCACGGAGACTTGATGTCAGCTCACATTGGGAAGCCGAAGACGCTCGAAAAAGTACGACACCACGCGTACTGGCGCGGTTGAAAAAATGATGTTGCTGAGTACGTAAGGTGCTGTCATATCTGTCCCGGTGGAAAAGGTTCGCGACTATGGCGAGCTGGTCGAATGCAGCGAATGCCAGTCAAGGACTTATCAGGACCATTTTCGTTGGTCGTTGTGGACGCTATTGGCCCCTTACCTACCACAGACAGAGGGAACAAGTATATTTTGGTCTTCGTTAACTATTTTACAAGATGCGCTGAGGTGTTAGCGATTCAAGCGTTAGACTCTATTACTTGCGTTAACGTGATGATCGACCGTGTTATCTGCCGTCATGGCGTACCTGAGCAACTACTAAGGGATCGTGGAACGAATTTCACGTCGGAGTTGGCGCGTTCGTTGTATCAGACGTTGGCCATCAAGAAGCTCTTTGGTGCCGCGTACCACCCGCCAACGCAGGGGTTGATCGGACGCTTTAGTCTGTTGGGTATGTTGAGGTTATTTGTACACGAGACGCAGACGGATTGGGATGTCTACCTTCCTCGTGTCTTGTTTGCCTACAGAACGTCGTATCATGAGTCTTTGAGGGATACGCCCTTCTTCAGTTTGTATGGACGCGATCCCAAACTCACGTTGGAACTGGCATTTTTGAATACTACTAAGAACTGGAAGTCTAATGAAGTGGCCAATTATCGTCGGCAGCTCTACAAGTCTCTACATGATTCTAGGAGAATGGTTGAAAGACAGTTGATTAAGGCTCAAGATCGGAATGATGTGCGATCACAAAAACGGAAAGTAGTCTCCTATGACGAAGGTGACTCTGTGTGGGTGTTCCAACATTTCAGGGCGAAACGCGGCGAGAAAAGACCAAGAAATTGGCGTTCTCCTGGCATGGACCGTATCGGGTTTTAGGCCAAGTCGGGGAGAACGCCTAACATATCATGATTCCTCGTCATCCTGACAAAGTGGTAACCTTGATTGTGAACCGCTTGAAAAAGTTCAAAGGATGTTGGAGCAGACCTTACAGTGATGAAGTTGCTGTAGCTCCTGAAAACGAAGTAGGTGAAAGTCGTGGAGTGAGTGGTGCTCCTCCTGTAGAAGATGGTGACCCGTTAAGCGAAGAAGATCTGCCTGCTGACAGTTATGTGGAGCATGTCGCCATTGGAAGTGATGAGACTGCATTTACGGGGTCTCGTCACCGATCCTGGACATTGTGGCAAAACATGTTGAGAACCGTTTGTTTGAGTACTTGGCTTTGACACCAACGTACGAAAGTTTTGGTTGTCCAGAAGTGTGTTGTCTCCTGAATACGATACATTGATTATGGCGTTTGAAAATGCTGAACGGAAGAAGAAGCGTTTACCCGAGCTGAGACGCAGTGAACGACCGGAGGACGCTAATGCCGTTGTGGATGAGGACGAACTTTTGTTCTAGGAGATATACTCTCTTAGTATGAAGGGCGTAAGTGGTGGACTTCTTGGTGGCAGTGTGCCCCATAGAAGTAGTGAATTACGTGATTTCAAGTTTTATTTTTTGAATTGAGCACCATGTCTTATTGACATTGTGTGAACGCATGAGCTTATGCTCTCAATTTTTGAAGTTTTGAATTTTTATTGGGCAAAGTTATTAGCAATCAAGTATGCAGATGACTTGGAGTGTTATGGAATAGACGGAACTTATGGCTGGCAAACAAAATTGACATGTATTCGAGTTAAGTGGAACGTTAGCTAATGACTAGCTATGGTTACAAATGTGTTCTCAGTCGCCCGAGTCTCCGTCGACCTGGATCACTTCGTTCTCTTTTTCCTCTCTTCGTCATCTTCAACGGAGGATGGTCGAAGTGCTGTGGCGACTCCATCGTCGTCTTCAAAATCAGAGAAGTCGCTGTGATCCTTCTCTTTCTCTGTGACGAGCGGAACGGTTGGGGGTTTGAACTTGCCCGCCTTGATCTTCACATATAGTGCGTCTTGAGCTGTCTTGATACGGTTACTGCTGATGTGACTCTTCCAAGGGTCTTCATTTTTCGGACCAACTCATTCTGGTGAAACTGTCTGACTGGCGGCGGACATGATGTCCTTACGAACGCGTGCGAGTCCCTGATCTGAGAAGCGATACTTGCGATCTTCAGCCACGTTTATCGCACCAGAATCCACGAGAATGTCGGTAACATGGTGGTAACCGTAGTCGTCAATGTTTGCTGGATCCAGGGCGTGTTTGAGCGTGTAGTCGTATCGCTCTTTGTCGTGTTTCCATAGTTTTACCAAGTTCTCCATCGGACTACCGTTCAAGGGGTTGTGAGCATCGGCGCAACCCTTGCCTGGGGTTCCGCCGTACCAGAAGAGATCGTCTTTGTTTTTCAGCATTTCCAAGAACGCGAAATAACCCCACGTGACTATGCAGAGATCCATGAACCGCAAACGGGCAGCGGTCACATCATATTTGGCTTTGCAACGTTGGCCCGCGTCGTCAATGGGCGCGTGGAAGACCCAACACCAAAATGTAAGACGGTGATTGTTCCGGAGTTGCCAATGACAGCGATAGATGTACACGAAATCGGCAGGGTTATACCACAGGCGTTCATCTTTCCACGGGTAGGCGATACGCCACGGAGTTTTGCGGTGGTTCCAAGAGCGACGCAAGACGTCTTGATCTGCATCCTGAACTTCAGGAGGAGCTGATAGACTCACGGCGAGCCACTTGGCGAAAATTACTATTTCCTGGGCGGCCTGATCGGCCAATTGTGCGGCGGACTAAGGACTGGACGGAGCAGATGGGCCCGTAACTTGGGCCTTGGAATGACTGCGTCGTTGTCGCTTGGCCGACGAACGTGTGACGGCCCCGGTCTTCGCCTTGCGCTTGAGAGGGCCTTTGCCCTTCGTGGAAGTCTTGGTCTTAATTGAAGTTACGGAAGATGGCGTGCTGGATGGAAGCGCGGTGGCCGTAGTCGAAACTGCGTTCGACGTGGTGGTCGGTGAAGTGGTGGCAGTCGTCATGAAGCCAATAGAAAGAGTTGAACTTGGAGACGGTTGGTACGTAGCCGGAGATGGCACGGGTGTCGATGGTAGTGGAGGCAACAACATCACCGAGTCGTCCAAAATTGCGTCGGTGCGTCCATCCAATATGACCTTGGCTAAGGCGTCTAGATGCTGGAAGCCGCATGACGGCGGATTGCTCTGAAGTGAAGTACTGAGTTGTGACCAGAAGGCCTCTTGAATGCGCGTTCGTCGGCGGGTGTGATGGCTTGAGTGAACAACACGTCGAGCAGAGACTTGAGGTAGTTCAAGTCTTGCTGCGTTGGTTTCTTGGCCATGGTCGACGTCGAGAAGGTGCTCGATAACGCGATGAGGCGAGTACAAGTGTAGCGAAGAGAGGATGCTAAAGATGAAGGTTGAGAAGTGAAGCGTTGTTTCAAACTACGTGAAGTTGAATCGCAGACAAAAGTTTTCGGAGAAAAACGATCGAGTAGAATCTTGGCGAAACGTGGGAACGGTCTGAAAGGTGACGACATCCAACGGGTAGACATGGAGATTTCAAGAACTTTTCATTTCGCAAACGTTACTCTACGAACTACGAGGAGCTATGAAATGCTAATGGATTGGTTCGTATCTGTCTGGAGTTGGAACACACATCCTGCTACGTGGATCGTCCATAGTATATCTACCTGGGTATTGACGACTCCTGTGCGAAATGTAGCGTGGGTTCTACTCGATAGTCTGAGACTGTGTGTCTATGCATGCGGATTGTTTTGTTACTTTTGCGGTGATCGCTATTTGGCGAGTAGTGAACAGATGGCTACACCCAGTTCTCCTGACTACGCTTGGGCTGCTATTTCGTTACTCTTTCTGGTGCTGATTGCAGTATTGGAGAACCATGAAGCTGAGTTTGGTTCCTTCGGACGAATGTGGAGCAAGTGGTGTGATGCTACTCAACATACGTTTTTTGAGTTCTTACCGGATACTCTACAAAGTAGTTGGAATGCTACTGTTCGCTTCGCTCAAGCTTTCGGTGAAGCATGGGTGTGTGTGGCTTATAGAGCCAGCGATGATTGTTATGGTGGATACATTGCTGTGACGTTTGTGGCGGCGGGGTTAGTGCATGGTCCGCGGGTTCTGTACGATGTACTAGAAGGACTACTACATGGACCGGTTGGAGTTGCTGTGGCCCTCACTGTGTGGTGTGTCTGGTATGAGTTTGACACAGTGATGCTTTGAGTTTCTCTGGCAGTATTGGCTTGTGGATTATACAGCCGACTGCTTCGCAGTTTTGAAGTGCGCGTTCTCACTGGAACCCCTAAGTGGGTGATGAACGCTGGAGTGCAAGGGATGCAGCAGCGAGTGAGCGTGCGAGAGAAGCAAGAGGCCGCAATTATTGGACGGCTTCGAGGCGTGACGATGGAGCCTGATCTAGCTAAGGGTGCTGTGGAGAAGGACCTTGAGTCTGGTATGATAACGGTGTAGAGAGGAGAGTGAAAGCCGTCGGACGCTTGTTCCCCTGAGGTGCAAGTCGTGGGTTGTTGCGGACATCAACCGAAAGTCGGGGAGAGTTGTCACGGGTCAGGTCCAGCAGCGTCCCGCAAGGACAAGTTGTCCAGGTTATTGGAGCTCATCG
>NBNE01000879.1:0-16342 GCA_002215365.1 Phytophthora megakarya | reverse complement strand
CAGACTCAACAGAAGCCATCCATTATGTGGATTCGTGCATTTTGAGTGAAATCTTCGTGTTCGCGTCAACTCCAGAGCAACGCGTTGTGCAATATGAATATAGCTTATGGTAGCCTTAAATGTTCTCTGAAATTTATTCCAGAACCCACAGAGTGTCACTTTTCCTTTTATCAAGCAAGTCTGTGTTCTCTTAAATGTATTTCAGAGCTCATACGAACGAATTCACCCTCCTGCAATGTTGGAATACGATGCTGGTGACCAGCTCTTCCTGTAGAATATGGGAATTTTTGTATAGGAAGCGCTAGGAAGCTATTCATTCAAAGTGCTTTTACTATAGGTGGTTTGGTGACCAAACTTTGGTCACATGCATCTATTGAAATTCACCGACAAAGTACTATTCGATGATTGTTTCAATCAAGTTATTGAGGAGCGTGTTATTTCTTCTTCATCATATCGGGTGCTGATATGGTGGGAAGATGAAATAACCTGTGAAATTTTCTTGGTGAAACAAAGGCGTATTCATTTTACCGGCAACTATTTACTGCAAACATTTTTTGAATTCGCGTTCCACCACACCACAAAAAGGAGAATGAGTCCTAACAAACTCTATCTATAAAACATTAGATCTCGACGATCAATAATGAAGGTTTTAAATTTCAGAGCTTCTACGGGTGTGAATATGGCTTGTGGTAGCCTTACTAACCACTTCAACGTGAACCCGCGGGACGTCCCACGGGCACGATCTATTAACATCCAATCAAGTCGCTATTATTTGTATCCCGTCTGTGATTCGTTAAAATTCGAGCCAATTGAACGCCACCCATCGGTTGGCTGAACGGAGCTCCTCACCTTCAGCCCAAGTCAATTGCACAGTAGCAGGACAGAGCATCATGTCGTTTCGTGGTGGACGCGGAGGCGCTCGTGGCGGACGCGGTGGACGTGGCGGAGGGCGTGGCGGAGGCCGCGGAGGCGGTCGCGGCGGGTTCCGTGAGCCTGAAGGCCCGCCGTCTTTTGTAGTGGGTACGTCACATTGATACATTGACACATTCGATTATACACGTACCGGTATACTTATGGCCTTATTACTGCAGAGCTGGGCTCCTTCATGCACGCATGCGAGAACGAGATGGTGTACAAGAGCACGAACGACAAGGTGCCGTACTTCAACGCCGGCGCCTTCCTCGAGAACAAGACGCGCATCGGCAAGGTGGACGAGATCCTCGGCTCCATCAACGAGGTCATGTTCACGGTGAAACCGGACACAGGCGTGTCGGCCTCGTCCTTCCAGGCAGGTGACAAGGTCTTCATCAGTCCTGACAAGCTGCTGCCTCTCGCTCGATTCACGGAGAAACCTGGCAAGAAACCTGCAGGAGCTGGTCGCGGCGGACGTGGCGGAGCACGTGGTGGACGTGGAGGAGGTCGCGGAGGAGGTCATGGAGGCTTCGCTGCTCGTGGTGGAGGTCGCGGTGGCTTCGGAGGACGTGGAGGTGGCCGTGGTGGAGGCTTTGGCGGACGTGGAGGAGGCCGCGGAGGAGGTCGAGGCTTCGGAGGCGGCCGTGGGCGCTATTAGACGGCGCCAAAGCTTAGCCTCCAAACTAGATTATGATTGTAACTTCACTGGAAAAAAGCAAAACAGAAACAAACTGGCTGTAGTGACGGATGTCACGGGTGTTGTCGAACCTTTGGCGTGGAGAGGAATTCCTTGATAGTACTAGTTGTACAGTATGTCAGAATCCCTGTTCTGCTGTCATCTTTACCTTCAAAATGGAAAAATCTCACTGATAACACGACAGATCATGTCAAGACAACCATTTCAGAGACCCAAACGAACAAACTGGCTGTAGTGACGGATGTCACGGGTGTTGTCGAACCTTTGGTGTGGAGAGAATTTCCTTGGTAGTACTAGTTGTATGTCAGAATCCCTGGTCTGCTGTCATCTTTACCTTCAAAATGGAAAACCCTCACTGCTAGCACGACAGATCATGTCAAAAGACAACCATTTCAGAGACCCAAACGTTATACTACAGTATACTAGCGTCATAGGTTGTTGCACGCTAAAACTTCAGTCATCCGTCGTTTAAATTCGCTCGAGACACTCGAACTGCACGATGCTGTTGCCTCGAATGACCTGGTCGATAGGATACATACACCACATCAACACCAGAGACTCGTAATAATTGAAAAACGCAACCTACCACCATGCCGATGCGGTTGGACTCCGTGGCCGAGACCTCCTCCACCGTCTCGTCCAGCGTGACGTTCATGAACTGGTCGAACCCTCGGAGCACCCCCGAGACCTTGCGATTGCCGTTGAGCTTGAGGCTCAGCCGCTTGTCCATGTATCTCTTGAGGTCGGGGCCTGCCGTCTTCACCATCTTGTCCACTGCTTGACTTCGGATATGTCGCACCACACGACGCACACATGAATTCATGTGGTGTACCCAACTTTTGAACATCTTGTTTTCACTATGCTTGCAAAACGTTCTCGAACGTCAGAGTGAAGGTCACGCCCCTTACGTACGTAACCGCCAGCCTCACTTTGTAAAGAGCCACGTAGAGCACAAGAGGATCAAGATGAGCAACTTCTCGCAGGGACAGGACTGGGACACGGCCGGATGGGGCAGCCGCGCGCCCCCGCGTGGAGCCGCCAAGCAGCAGGCGCTCAACAGCGCGCGTCGCGCCGGCAACGTCACCACAGAGGCGAAATGTGCGTGGTTTTAGCTGATTAAAGACATTTTACACTTGATTCTGACGGTTCTTGCTTGCAGACAACGCGGGCACCAACAAGGGCGCGCACAGTGCGGCCAACGTGAACATGCGCAAGCTGGAGGAGGACACGGATAACTTCAAGCACGACGCCGTGGACCGCAGTCTGTCGCAGGCGCTCATGAAGGCGCGCATGGCCAAGAAGATGAACCAGAAGCAGCTGGGCACGCTCATCAACGAGAAGCCGCAGGTCATTGCCGACTACGAGTCAGGACGCGCTATTCCCAACGGACAGATCATCTCGAAACTCAACCGCGCACTGGGCGTGCAGCTTCCTCGCGGACCGAAGAAGAAAAAGACTCCGGCCAACTAACTGTGACTTAGTACACAGTTGGTTGGCGCTAGCTGGTTAGGCAGATTCATCTCTAGCAGGGCTTCATCCTGCCCGAGCGTCGTACTATAGATTGATCAACCAATGACAATAATGAAGGCCCAATTGGCTATGGAAGGGTGCAGAGCTGAGGGTACGTGGCGAGTTCGGACACGTGTCCTTTGGCTTGGATTTGTAATGCGTGGCGTATCTCTTCGGTGATATGGGTACACTAACTTCAACTTGAAACTGTTGCGGTTCTTCAGTGATCTACTGATTGTTCGCTGTTGAGTTTTCGTGCAGATGGTGGAAACGATGGGCCGGTGCTTTGCGGGATCTCTTCGCTCGAGGTGAGTATATGTACATGTCTGTACACTAAAAACAAGGGAGCCGTTTGCTGGTCGTGCTCCGCCCTGAGTTCCAGCGTACGTGAGCCATGTATTTATACCCAGCCAGTAGGGCGCCGTCGCTCGAAGCAGTTATGGGAACGTGGTCTCCTGCCATCAATCTACTAGCCAGCGAAGCTCCGCCCGATTAGATCACACTGCATCGCACGTGAAACGAAGGCTTGTCCAGTAGCTTCAATTCTTCATTTCGCGCCTTGAGCACATGGCGAGTAACAATCCCAGCGCCTACAGCCCATCATATAGACGCGGACCCACCTCACCTCCGGCACCGGGAAAGGTTCAAGCACCAGGATACGAAAGCGATGGGCTAAGCGACGACGACACCCTCCTCGCGCTGTCGTCCGTAGCTAGAATGGAGACGAACCGCGCACCGCGACAGAACCTCCAACAAGAGAAGACCAACAGTCATTCCTCGGATTGTATCGATGTAGTTCAGCAGGCTATTGATGCTGTCGAAGGCGCACTTGCTAGATGTCCCAAGTATGAACGTCGCGAAGCACTGACGGAGTTGCTGATGCATGCAAAGCTGGAACAAGCGAAGAAAGCCTCTGTGTACAACTCCGACTGCCTCCAGCACGCAAATGTTTGGGTGGCAATGCTGATGCAGGTGCAGGAATTGGGTCGCAATTATCCCAAGGAGTACGGGCACTTCTCTTGATGACCACGATACCAACAATCTCACATTATGGTTTCTTCTTGTCATGCGCAGTCCGCAGGTACATCAACTTGTATATCTCGTGCAGCAATGTGTTGCAAAAGGTGGTAAACATGAAGTTCCTGAAAGTGACGGGCATCATGACAGTCTTCAACGCGATGATCAACAAGAAACCAGTGAAAACGTTAAACAGGACGAAGTCCCTCATCAGGATCTCGGCGAAGAAATGAATTTGTGCGGTCGAATGGGAGAAGCAGCGGTTGATGTTGGACTCGATGCTGATGCATGCAACGAAGACGACGATATCGGCTACAGAATTACGAATGAAATCGCGGACGCCATGTCGAACCAAGCTGAAGATGCGAGTGAAGTGGAGCCGTCCAAACAAGACGACATCCGTGAGAGCAAACACGTTGATGATCCTGAATTCAACGAAGTCAACGAGTCAGCGAAAGTGGAAGAAAAGAACGAGCTTCCATCGCCCGTATCTCGTCCGCGCGTACTATTGCCAATCTTGACAGGTAACACCACGGTCAAAGGGGTTCAGGTACCTCGACTTCCTCGTGGAAGTGATAGTGACTCCGACAAAGCGACCCCCATATCCATCACCACAAAGAGATCCCCCACGAAATCAGTAGGGAAGAGTTCGCGTATGAAATTCCAATTTCCTGAGAAGGAACTGCTGCAGCTTTTGGAGGATGAAGAAACCAATCCTGGCGCCGAGCTGAGTCCAGGACTGATCAACAGTTATCGGCGCTTCAGTACAAATTCAAAGATCACTTGCGCAGTACCCTTGAGGAGAAAGTCTTTCTCGATGAAGCGCAGCCCTCTAAGAGGCCCGGTTTTCCCAGGGTTCGCTCAGATTCCTGTAATTGCAAGCGGTAGCACGACCGATCTGGGAAAAGCAGGTTCCCCAGGTGGAACTAAACATTCAAAGCAGCCCGGCAGCGCCCGTCGAAAGTCCACAAGTGCCTGCCACGTCGTCCCCACTGTATCTAGCCGTCGCAACAGCAGAAGTTTCTCTGTCACCAAGCACCAGATACTTGCCTTCAACAACATTAAGCTCACTGCAGCCTCTCCCCGAAAAACTTCATCTGGATCACCTCGACCCTCATCCTCAGCGTCCCCACCGTCTCCGGTGCCATCGACACAAACACAAATGGTTTTGCGCGTGCGTGAACGCGCCAGCGACGGTGTTCCAGAGCTTGTGATTGCCAAAAAGCCCGTTCGTGTTGTAATGTGGCATTGGAATGACCGACGCGTTCGTGTTCCCTTCATGAGTGCAGCGAATTTCATGGAACTGGGACCAGCTCAGCACGGCATCATGCTAAGACAGCTCCGCTACGTCAAGTCTATGATGCACGAGCTACCATGGGCCAAAGCACACCTTCGCTCGTTGCTGTCAAGATACACAGCAAAGGAAGTGACGAAGGAGGAATTGTACCCGCAGCTCAATGCTTTGGGGCAGCAGGTGCAGCGAGAAATCAACTCTCGCGCCAAGCAACACCGTGCTTTGACGGCACGTAAACAGCGTCTCACTGTCACCTTGACACTGGCTACAAGTGTAGTGAACGATACCCTCGTGACCAAGTTTGGCAGACGTGGTCGGCCACATGCTTCAAGACTGCTGTACGATCCGACGTCCCCGCTTCAACTCCGTTGGAGACGCAAACACGGTGAGCGCAGTGTTGAATATCTCACAGCCGACGAAATAGAAGTTATCGAGGTGCCCGATGGAGCAGGATCATTTGGTCGCGGGAACAAGAAAGCTGCCGCTGCAGTCGCAGTGGACCCAGAATCATGCCTTTCGCTCGTGACTCCTTCACGTTCACTTGACCTGCAGGTAGCCAGCGCACTACACCGGGAATGGCTTGCAAATGCGGTGCGAGACATCGTGTCTTTTGCACAGCAGTACAAGGCCGCAAAGGCAAGCACGGCTAGCGTCAGCGACGGTAGCAGCTCCGGCGAGTCGATACCTAGTAACACGGCAAACTCGAGACGTCCGCGCCCGCTTCCTTCATCCCGTAATGTCGTCCTTTACTAAATCCAAAACTGGTAAACCACCACAGCATAACTCCAGGTAACCATAGTAGTAGCAGAAACAAAGTGTCACTCATAATACAACAATGAACCAACCGTGCCACCCCTCACGCTTGCTCAGCAGCTTGTATTGACTGGAGAACACACCACACTACATATGACTGCAACCTCATCGTTAAGTGCTCACTCACATGTTTATGCCTTCTTCTTGTATTGGGGCTTGTTCTTCTTGGTCATGATCCACACGTAGAAGATGGACATGCCGGCACTGTAGACAGCCATGAAGCCTGCGGGGAAGAAGGCGTTGGTCTTGTTGTAGCGGTTGCCCATGACGACCGTGAGTGGCGCCGACACAGCCAACGACAGCGCAGGCCACAGCTTGGACGTCACGGGGCTCTGCGTGTACTCGTTGTAGCTGCAGTAGCCCACGAAGCTCAAGAAGGCGCCGGACAGACCGCCCGCAGCCAGGGACATGGTGCTACCGGAGCTCGCGAAGCCAATGAGGCCGCCTAGACCCAGAACCATTCCATACTATAGTACAACACCACCGGAATGCACAAAAGAGGACATAACAACAGTATTAGACAATATTTCGAGAAGAAAATTATATAGGTGGGTAGAAGAGAGAGATGCAAAGAGAATGAGGTGTATGTTGCTGCATGAAGACCACGGGAACATACCGGAATCGTGAGGCAGAAGTCGTACATGGCGTTCCTGTGTTTGATGCGGACTTTTTCGTAATGAGCTTTCGGATTACGACACTAGACGGCGAGTGATTGGATGAAAATGCTGATCTCTTCAACTAACTCCTATTGGCTGATATTAAAATCTATCCGTCTTGTAATAAACGTCATATCTTATCCAGCTCTCCCGCGCATTAATGCCAGATGCATACAATTTTGACACGCTACAATCCAAAATTCACCATTTATTCTCGTACGTAGATTTCACCCAATCATTAATCTCACTTCAAATTATATCAGCCAATCACTAGAAGCGTCGTCCTATTCCACATACTCAGATCCTTCGAGCAGCTCCAGAGCAGTCACATCGAAGCTTCCCGGCGCGCCACCACTCCGTACGGACGTTGCAGCAACTCTCCATCACAATGGCCAACAAAATCTTCTGTACGTCGCTGTGTACCCTTAAATTCCTTTTGAAATGCGCTCATTCTTGCCATGTAGGGGCTTTGAGCTGCTCCCTTCTGTCGTTATGCGGCTTCCTGTTCCTGCTGATGGTGGGGATCCTCGTCAAGCTGCAGCCCGAGTACATGAAAATCAGCAAAAGTGTGGAGAGTCCGGCGCCCATCTTCGAGTCGGCGTGTCTCTACGGCACCTTGTTCCTGGTGTCGTCCGTGGTTTACTACAAGGAGACGCGGAAGAACGCGCTGGAGAGCTACGATCTCAGTGGGTCCACGGCGGACGAGCGCCAGAGTCTGCTGGACAAGTACGTTGTGTAGATGGGGAGTGAGTGCGTGGAGACTGATAATTGTGTGCTGCAGACCGATGGTGAGCTACAGTTGAGCAAAGTTGGACTGGTACATTACACGCCACTGCTGTTTAATGTGAACTCAATTGAATATTTCCTGTTGCAAAGACCTTTGCTGATCAACTCTTATGCTTGCCGCCGACACGAAGACGACAATTAAAGCTCAACGCATTACCATCGAGCTGCTGCAGAATCGTAGGGTAGCAAAGCTCACAAAACCAACAGCTTCGTGTCGAGTACGTGCGCCTTCCTATCAAACCCTAAAGGCTTTATTGTTGACAATGGCGAGCATCGTAACTGCTTGAATTTTTTGATATTACAATTCATCTTGGGGATTTGCTATATTGTTTCCATTCTTTATATAAGCCAAGGTGATTCTCTCGTACTGTATGTAATTCCATTTGAAGTACCACGTGCACGTACTTAGTAGACTTCAATACCATTGGTTTTTTAGTTTGATACATTTTCAAGTAACACAATATGCCAAGGGGCCACGTCCCGCCATGATGGCTAGATTTAAATCTGTAGTGTAAATTGGTTTCCTTAGCGAACTCATTAGTTGCATCGTAAAGGAAGCTTTTTAGTGACCGTCTTTTGGCATTATGAAAGGATGTTTACATAGAGAGCAGGAATGAGCGAACGCGAGGAGCGTACATCGTACAAACTACTTCAAATATCAATCACTTGAAAGGAAAAAGCATGACCTTTTCAAGATAGAAACGTGGTTGTGATTTACAAATTAGCAAAAAAATGTAGTAGCTGAAAGTGTCGTTGCTTAATTCAAACTATTATATCATGGCTCAGTTCACAGAACTATATGGCAAAGGTGTGTCAGTAACCTTTTTGCGATTTACATTGTGCCAACACTTTCGAACAAAATTCAGCACTTGCTCTCCAGGAACACATCCCAGATTTCCAAACCATGCAATTAATTTGGAAGTGAGTGCACTTCAACATACTAAAACATCCGTCTGTGATACATGTAATGGTATATAACGGCTGCTACCGTTAGATAGCGAATACATGTAATATACGGTTCTATTGCAATAGTACCAAGAGTGTTACTCAAGTGGCAGAGGTCGAAAAATATTGCAATACAGTAAATTATTGGTTTTTTCAATACAAATACTTAGGTCGTGTTCGCGCCGCATACTTACTGTCGTTTTCCCGGTCCAAACGACGTTTTAGCCCAAATCACCAACTGCGAACACAAAAAATCGAAATGCAATTATCTTTGCGAAAAGCAGGTTAGAGGCCCGATTTGAAATACAGGTGAGACGGTGAATTTCGCGAATGTCCTTAAATCCATTCACTTAAGGGAAGTGTATCCCCTTCGCGTATTGCCTAGGCCCTATAGATCTTTTGGCATTTGCTTGTCGCGATCTTTACCCGCGCTCAGACACACCAATCTCTCCGCCACGGCCTCTGACCTGTTCTCGATGGATGTCCAAGAAGACACTGTTGGAGTCCAGCGAGCCAAGTGGACGAAGTACGATGAGCTCACGCTGCTGGACAAGTACTTGGAATCTGACAAAGCCCACGGACAAAGGCTTGAAAACTAAGGCCTGGGAGGAGCTCAAATCAACGCTGAACGAGAGGCTCAAGGTGTCTCTAGACAAAGGTAACGGTGTTGGTGAACGCAAAGGACGATGGTGCTAACGTTACACTGTGTGTATTACAGGATAGTATAAATCCAAGGTGCTACGGCTAATGCAAGACTATGACTTGTACAAAGAGATCACGTCGCTGAGTGGGTGCGGTATCTGTCCTGAATCTGGGAGATCTCTTCTAGATGACGACGTGTGGGAGAAGCTGATCGAGTCGAAACCCAGCAAGCTGCGAGGTCGGATCAAAGAGATGCGCAAGAATGGCTTTGAACACAGTACCACCTGCAGTTTGATTGCAGATAAATGTGACATGAAGAATTTTTTTTGAATTCTAACCAAAACTTTGTGAAGGCGATTCGAGGGCTACTGGTGCGGATGCGGAGACCGTGCAGAGCCTTGTGGTCACATTGTGCGGCACCACGGAAGCAAATGAAACCAATCCCCCGGCACTGAAACGATTCCAGTGTCCGAGGGTGCACGAAGCTCTGTCGATGCTAATGTTACCAAGCAGCACCCCCCCCCTCCAAGTCATGATCGTCGGGTTCAGACTGTGAAACGCATTCGTGATATCGCTTCGAAGTCGCGTCGAAGCAAAAAAACGAAAGCAAGAACGCTCTGATGACTTCAATGAAGTGCTTGGCGCTCTCCTAAAGTCGGCTAACCTCTACTTCAACTACAAGATTCGTCAAGAAATGGGTGTCTTGGCACCGCAAGCGGATACGTCTCAAGCCTCGGACGACAGCACTGAAGCTGACGTTTAATGAAGAACGCAGGCATCGTGCCAGACGACGTGGTTCAGAAGGTACAGTGTCGGAAGTGATAATCACACCTTTATTGCGAGATTTCTTTCATTTATTTACTGATGTATATCGTGATAGTTGATGGTTTGTACTAGGCTATTGCTATTGCTCTAGCTAATATTTCGTATGCATCACGAAGGTGTCAGAGTAATAAAAAATAACCAGTCAATACCATCAATTTTGAGCTTCGTGCATTTTTTGATACGTGAAGGTGTTGTTGATGAAAAAAGCCAGACTTACTGATTTACTCGCTCGCAGAGCTGTTGCTTTCATCTGAACCATACGCACTGTCGGTCCCACTTGAGCCGCTGCTTGTAGTTTCCATACAGAAATCACTATCAGCTTCATTCGCACGAAATTCTTGATATTTCTTCCACATTGCTTCCGCAATCCATGATCGTCAATCGCTGCTAGTATCGAAGTCGAACGGTATCGGATCAAAACTCGCCTTCACAGCACGATCTCGACGTGCATCTTGTCGCGACGTAGCAAGATCAGCACTAAGGTCCGACGCATCATACTCACGGATAAAGTTGTGCGTTAAAACGCAGGCGTAAGTGACCGACGTGATCGTCACCATCTCATAACCCATGCAAGTACGGAGAAGTTTAAACCGGCGCTTTAGAACTCCAATAGTTTGTTCAACCACGTTGCGAGCCTTAGCATCTCGTAGGTTGAATATTTCTTTTGGGTCACGGGCCGACCAGCATCGTTTTTGCCCACTCCTTGAGATGGTATCGTACTCCTCAAAACGGAGTAAGCACTTGTTCACTGAGGCCATATCCAGCATCCCCAAGAACGTAATAGTGCTCTGGTAACTGGTGAAGCAGCGAGCTCCATCGTAGGACGGTCGCATCGTGAGCACTTCCTTCGGCTCCCGCGTAAGCAACACAAACTCGCATGCTCCGGTCGCAAAACACCAGTGCATTCGTCGTAACGAAACCTTTGTGATTTCTAAACCGAGCAGTGTCCTCGACCCTCACAATGACTTGAAAGTGCGTTCCGTCAATTGCACCTAAGGCTTGATGAAAATATGGGTGTTTACACAAGAAAAATGGTGGTATCTGCGTCGGGATCTTCATCGAGTTGTTCAATGCTAGCAATATCGCTCTAACGCCACGAACTCTGTATTTGTGCACGGTTGAATAGGTAAGGTCGAAGAAGACTTCTTGCGAGCGGCAAGTCGCAGCCGTTCCTATCCAATTGAGAGCCACAGCAAGTACCTCTCGTTGACTGCGGACGGTGTCGACGATGAAGGGTTGACACAACTCAAACAAGGCGTCGAATGCGGCCACATCCATCCGAAGTTATCTCGGAACAGGAAGCGATTTTGCGAGGCGTGAATAGCGTCAAAGAATCGCTGCCCGTTGGTCGTTGTCAGATCCAGCACGCGAAGAATGTTCTCGTGAGCAGCATTCCGCGACAAGCGGCGGCTCTGCATCAATCGAGCGCACACGACGACGAGCAGCAACAAGAAAATGTCGTCCAGCATCCGTCGCTAAGAAGTTGTGTCTGTTTGTTGAGGTAGAAGCGGCCGTAAAAATATTAGTTGCTTGCGAACACGAATCAAGCGAAACGACGTTTCGCGTGGCAGCTAAAATCAAAAGGGGACTCGGTCGCCTCTCGGATTTCGTGATTTGACCGAGATAGCAGTTGCCGCAAACACGACCTTAAGTATTTATTATTGAACAAGATCGTTTCCACTACAATAAAAAATTGACCCAATTGTTGACAATAATTATGCTAAAAGTAAGACTGTCGAGCCACATACTAATTTGAACACGAACACAATCAGAGTTCATGTTCGTACACATCTTTCACGTAATTAGTTATGTTTTGTACTTGATCGCCACGTCACCAATGGTGTTTTGTACACTACGTCCGTACCAACACCAAATAACTGGACACGGTGTCACGACAGTTTTTGTTGTTTGTTAATTCTTCAGAACGCATTGGCACCTCATTACATAATTCTCTCTGTGCTACCATGGTCTCCAACAAGTTACTCACCGCCTTCTTCTTCACCCCGGTCGGACAAGGCCCTTATCACAGAGTACCCTGGCATGAGCGAACATCTCAAGTAATCGGCTAATATTGTCTACATCCCTGCTTTCGAATCAGGGGTGGCCAAGACTATCACTGATGCAGCTCTTTTTTCGCCCGAAACAGCAGCTCTAAAATGCTTTGAGTCGCCTCCGCTAGCAGGATAGAAGAGCAAGCAACGTGAAGAGGAAGATTACGCGTCGTTGTTCCTTCAAGGCAGTCCCTGGGTGCTCTCACTTACGCTCCATTTGTGAAGATGATCCCTCCAACGTCAAACACTGTGGAGCGCCGATTCTCTCAGTGCAAGCTTCTTTTGACTCCACAACGACGTGCTATGCTTCCCGCAAACTTCGAGCAGCTTTCATTCCTTTGCGTAAACCGGAACATCTGAGATGTTACGACAGTAGCAACTGCTAGCACAGAGGTGACTCTGTAACATATAATCATACAGGAGTGATTTGTTTACATTGCTGTTATTATTAGTCAAGTTTGAAAAGTCCATTTTAGCAAATCAGCTTGTATTTAGCAACAACATGAATCATACTTCTGTAGAAAATTCACTCAGATTTACAATGTATATTTTACGGGTTGTTAGTATCGCGTATCGGAGAAGAAGAAGCATTTCGAGTGAAGCGTGTTGCCGGTGCCAGCCCGTAGTTTCTCTTTCAAAGAATAGATTAAGGTGGCATTTTGGTGATCATTTATTAGCCTAATAAATAATAACGATTAGAGTTCTTATTGGTTGAAACAAAAACTTACTTCCCAAGGAAGAAATTTCTGAGAAGAGAAGTATTAGCCAATGAAATATCGAAAAGGAACTGGGGCTACTTCAACCTAAAGTAGTAGTAAGTTCTAGTAGCGTATTACATGTCATTTTGCAACAACAAACATGCCCAAGAAGTACAAACGTCTACGCGCAACATCACCAGGTTGGCAAGTGCGCGGCGCCTTGAGCGACGTGAATTTCTACACCTCACATTGGCCGAAATTGGGGGGCCATTGATGTGGCGTGCTGCGCACCGGGGTCCCCCATACACATCAAACAGCAGTGACGGACCCAAATTCGAGGGATCGGACTTGTATACGATAGAATTTGTATACTCCAAGAAAACTACGCCAGAAGACGATGTATTGTACTTCGTTTGTGGGTTGGTTACCCACGACCAACTTGGCAATCAGCGAGCGACTTACCCCAAGATATTATCGCGCGATTCGAAGCAGAAGAGCTCGGTACGACTTTGCCTGTCGATTACGGCGCTCTTGTCCCTACTGGAATTGTTACAGGTTTCAATGGACGTGGTAGAAGAGGTAGGTGAAGTTAACCTACAATAAAATAATAAATGTGGCACTATTTACTATTGTTTCATGTAAAATTGCAATCTTTACTATTATCCGCTAGGAAAAACAATTCCATTTTTACGGTATCGGTAGACCTCTGACTATGATATGATTTATCCGGAGCATTTCATGCGTGTGGTACGGTAGTTGTAATACCGTTCTTGTCTCATCATAAATGCAATTCTACGGAGAAATCACGTACTTAAAGTATGACAGTTGTCTTAACGTTAATTAAGGTATGATGTCAGCCAGAGAATATGTTTTCCTTACTCAAGCATTCAATTGTTTGATGCAGGAGAGGAAAAGTTGTATACTTCAATTTCTTGTAGTTGGGAAATATCTTTTTAGAAGAAGTGTTTATTAGGTTGAGAAGGATCTTGCAGTCTCTCACACGGACACATGCGTTTTCACGGCACTGCAGAGCATGGTGCCGCGCAAATCTATCTGAATATTTGGCGATTGACCCTGGTGGATGACATAAATCTACCACAGCGGTTATTAAAATATTATTACAGGGGATAGTTTTTATCGACAACTATACCTATATGTAGTTGCTCTTATATTCTCGATGATGTGGTATAAACCCCAAACCAGCAAAGGAATCAGCGAGTCTAGAACTATATTATCCTTTAACCCCCCTACTCCCAACGGTTGTATCTTCCAACATGAAACATCCTGTCTATTTGCTTCCATACAACATGTTTAAATAGGGATTGTCTCGAAAAACAGCTAAAATATAGTGAAATCAAGTATATGCACATCATGAATAAAACCTGTGCTTTCTCGCAAATTCACAGGGGTAGGTATGATGTGGTCATAAAAAAGACGTACGCGCGAGCTGTCTCTCCCCAATCAATGGCTGTGAAAGGCTGACAAGGTCTGTTCCAACTCATTTCGCAAAATCACCTGAAAGAGTCACATCGACGTCGGAAATGTCGACCAAGAAACCGGCACACCGCAAAGTCACTCGCGCTGTGCATCAACGTTTCGTGGAGCGGCTGACGGGACGGAGCGAAGCTGATGAACTGCGGCTGCTGAAAGAACACACCGAATACATAGATGGAGTTCGCGATCGCGATACCGACTTTGGAGACCCAGAACCTGGACGGCCGGCAAGTGTGCCTCGTCGACCACCTGTTGGAAAGGATGCATCGTATCTCAAGTCGCACCAGCGTTTCATCTCCGAGCAGCGTCGGAAGGTTGCTGTGAAGACCCTGGTAGGAACTGGCGAGAAGCGGTTGAGCCGGAAGAGGGCTCCGTATGAACACGAAGACTACGTATCTGATGATAATGACTACGTTAGTGATGAAGACGACGATTTCTCCCCCAGTGGAGAAGACGATGATGATGAAACTCCGAAGGAGCCAGCCATTCGCAAGAAAACAGTGGTCAAGTCAAAAAAGGCTGTTGAAAGTAAGGACATGTCCAAGTCTACGGCCAAGTCGAAGAAACCACGGAAGCCAAGTGCAGCTCAAGTTGGAAAGGAAAAAAAAAGGAGGCGAAACGTGTGGCTGCGACTCTACGATGTGTTGATGCGATGACCGCCGAGTTGGAAGAATCTTCGGCGCATAAGGAAGCGCGCACAAGAATGGAGAATGCTCAGTCCTCGAAGACGAAGCGCAAGAGGTCTACAGTGACGGCGCCTTCAATGTCGAAGAAGCAGAAGAATACGCGTGTCATGACAGAAGCCAATATCATCGCTGGAAGACCGAGGTACAGCGTGATTTTGCGCTGTATTATACGACTTCTAACCGGTGTTAATGCTGTAGGTCACGCAGTTCCATACAACAAGGCCAACATGGTGTACCTGACCAGGTGGCAGATACAACTTCGTCAGTCGACGCCAGGTACAACATATTCTGCCATGTTGGAGATATACAGTATGACGCATACAACATGAAGATACTAGCACTGTTTCTTTATTTTACACAGCGTCGGGGCTAATGACGATTTGCCACCGTCAGCTTCAACGAACGCAACATCCCCGCCGTGTACTCCACCAAGACCTGTCCAACCTCGGACGCCCGACAATGAATCACGACCAGATATGCAGAGCAACATTTTGGAGACAGATCTAAATGCGGATTGCGATGATATGGAGGCAGAAATCTGTTTTGTAGATGATGACGAGGAAATGGAACGGGATATGAGGAACTGTAATTCGGTCGATGAGGATGACGAGAGCTGAAGCGTACAGTCATGTGATGACAAAGCATCTGCGAATGAATCTGATGAAAGACCAGACGAAGGCCAAGTTACGCTCGATCAAGAGAACCGTGCAGTTGCAGATTTTCGGCTACCTCGCCAGTGGGAGATCCTCGACAAGGCCGTCATTCCGTGTCCTGCAATGGTTAGAGACTACCATCGTTGGATGGGAGGAGTTGACGTGCATGATCAGCTCCGCCTGCAACGCTATTCGATACAGTTACAAACGTGGTGCAAGAAGTACTACAAGAGCAACTTTCTCGGCCTCGTGGACGTCGCTATTGTGAATGCCTACATCATATTCAAAGAGGCACAGGAAGGAAATGGGGGCTGTGTCACACGCGGAGTTTCTGCTCAAGCTCCACGCGCAACTCCTTCGTCTGTCGGACCGTGACTTTCAAGAATCGGTAAGTTGTACGTGTTGTATGTGTTATATGTTGTACGGCTATCGAGCGCTGAGAGAGCAGATACATGTAGTCTGTTGACATGCTGTCTGCATGACTTCGTTGGCTGCGCTCTGAGAGAACAGATACATGTTGCCTGTTGACATGCTGTCTGCTGAGATACTTATAATTTGAATTGATTCTAGGTTGCACCTACAGTACAAGGTTTGTCGACAGAAGCATTCCCTTCTCTCGGACCGGACCATGAATACCTCGAGAGCCCAGATTACCAGATTGTCA
>NBNE01000878.1:0-16344 GCA_002215365.1 Phytophthora megakarya | reverse complement strand
ACATCCATTTGATGCACATGCAAATCCATTATAGTTGCTATCGTTAATAGTGATCTCAGCGATTCATATCGAGCAACCGATGAACATATTTTATTAAAATCAACACCATACGTTTGTGTATTTGCCTCTTACACCTAACCTTGCTTTACACCAGGTAATCGTCCCATCGGGATTATGTTTTATCATATACCCAATGCCACCCTAAAACTTTGCGGCCTTTGGGTACATGACGATCTCCCACATATTATTGGCAACTAATGCCTGATACTCAATCCGTAGTGCTTCCTCCCTCTGTTTAGAATGAGGCCTTTACTTTGTCTCTTTGAGGGACCGAGGAATCGGTATCGCTTTCCTGCTGATTGGCACAGCGTTTATGGACACAATGTAGTCTTGAAGGCGAGTATTAGATGTCCGCTTGCGACGACTTCGTGGAATAGGTGGTACCGATACTCACTGTTCCATCGCTCCCACTGTTTCTGGACTCGTCACAGTCTCTTCCTCTTAGTTGGTAACTATTGGTCTCTTTTTAGGCGCTTTTGTGCCTGTTTCCTTTTCTCGTTTTTCCAGCTGACTTATTTCCAGGATACTATCCGGATTGACCTGTAGGTCTGAGAATACTAAATCTCACTGTTCCTTGTCGCTTGGTTGAGATGTGCCCCCTTTGCCGCACTCAAAAAGATGAGTTTGACCCCCTCTGAGGCGAATGAACCGTTTCGATCCGAGCTTATCCCATGGCCAGCCCCTGAATCAACCACACATAGACTGTTAGTCACATTCTATTATACAACACCTAGAAAACCTTCTTCGTACCTCATCATCAACGTCCATCGGGTTCATCAGTACCTCATTTTTGCTTCGTTCACTCGGTGGAACCCTTTCCTTGAACTCAAACTCGTCCGCTTCCTTGCGTTCATCTTCCAGTAGGTTGTCTGCGGCCAATTTCTAGCCGGGGGTCAATTTATCGTCGTCGTTACCCGTATAGTCGACTTGCTTCCTTTATTGAGCGTTATAGCACACTTCTTCTTCGTACCCGGGGCCGTCCTTAAGTTCGAGTGGAACAACTTACCACCGAATCGCGATCGGCAGCCATCGTCGGACAGTCTTTTCTTCCAATGACCGTCTTTGAAGAAGAAGAAACAATCGCACGACCGCGTCTCAGATGATTCCGCTTGGGTCCGTTTCTTCCTCGTAAACGTTTTCACCACGTTAACAACCGTTGGGGGTTTCTTCTAACTCATCATGTCGACCTCTTTCTTCGAACGGTCAAGAAACACGCGACGGAGATTCACTTCGACATATTCCACCGAAAAGAACTCTTCAGCTATTCTGATCGACCCGCCCCAAAATTCATTCGGTAGCAGTGATAGCACCTCCATGCACAGCCAGGTTTTAGTCACAATATCCTACTCAATCAGACCCCTCTTCTTCCGGTTTATGTCGTTGCGCAACTTCTTCAACTGTGAGAACAGCGTCCCCAAGTTTCGCCAGTTCGACGTGGTTAGGCACTCCTACTGTCGACGCAGCATGGTGACAGCTCCTGCGTCACTAAGTCCAAACTTCTGCTCCAACTCCTTCCATATGTCACATGGATTCATCTTGGACACTTGGTCTGGCAACCCACTCATGAACACATAAAGCAACGCCTAATTGAATAGGTTTAATAACCCAGACCGAGCCCTCGCCCAGTGTTGGTAGCGACAACCGTAGCCTTTGCCTCTTCTTGGGACACTTCCCTTCCACTGAAATCTCAGGGTTTCTCTGGTATCTCATCAAAGAAATCCATTATTCCGACATGAGCGCGGGGTTGGTCCCCGCGCCTTTCCAACAACCCTTGCTCATAAACTTGGTCCAAAGTCTGGACGTGTGTGAGCAACTTGTCGCACCACATGGTCATTGAGTCTTTCCTGACCCAGGACTTGGCCACTCCTCGTGTGTCCTTTCACCATAGTGCTTTACGTCTTAGTACGTATCTAAAATATTGAACCGCCACTTTGGTATTTGGCAATCAGTTTTGCAGTGAGGAGGACATCAAAGCGGGCACAGTTTGCCACGCATCCTCCTCACCATTAACATCCCTCCGCAAATAGCGCCACTCAATAAGTGGTCTTATAAAGTAACAAGATGTTTAACCTATTCTTATTGGTGCAAATTTAACAACATATGTAACTTATCAAAATATTGTACTGGCGGAATGAACAGACACACCGACTTTACATAATTTTATGTAGCTCGACCAAACCGAAGCCGACAGAGGTCGCAAAACCACCAAAAGAATGGTTGGTCCACCAGCTTCATAAGTTTCCTGCTCAAAATTTGCAGTCGCCATTACTATAACTTACGATGACAATCTTAACCGCCCAAGAAAAGAGCCTCATTGTGCATACGCATCTGTATTTTTTGGCCGAAGCCCACCAACTGGACCCACTTGGAAGAACCGTGCGTGAGCGCGTAACTGAGTGTCTGACGGTCTCAAAGAGCTCGGTTGCGCGCGTGGTGGCAGCCTACAACAAGCACGGTGACGATGCCATCATGGCGCCGCCGGCAAAGCGCGGCGCCGCCCCAAGTCTGAAGTTGAGCATTACCGGGAGTTTATTATGGAAGTTACAAATGTCCGTAATTTACTACGACAACCGACCTCATCGAAAATCATATGTTCCGAGCTAAAAATGTTAAAGGTGTAGCCATTACCGATCGGACAATGAGAGACGAGCTTCAGAGGATGGAGGTATCCTATGTTAGGGCCACAAGAGAGATCCAAGGACATACCATGAGATGAACGCAAGGTTCAGGAACAAGTACTTGGACAAACGGATGCACAATATATCAACGAAGAACTACCCGAAGATGCCAGAGGTATACTTAGACGAAAGCTACCGCAACGTCAACCACGTTGCTGGTGCAACGTCGTTGACTAGAAACTCACCTCTGTATGTAGCTAGTGGAGTTGGACAACGGTACAGCATCGTTGGAGTTGGTGTCGTGTTGTCAAGCACGGCCGGCTACATGATGGGTGGGGTCAGGGATCCACCAAGACCTGGGCGTCGCACTTGAAGGCTTCCGACGACACCGACTACCATGGGAAGTTCACGGGTGAGCTGTTTGAGGCCTAGTTTGGAGACTTGTCTAAGAGTCTGCTGGATATGTATGGACCATGTCGCATCCAAATGGACGGAGCGGCGTATCACAAGGTTATGGTAGGCCCCGCGCCGTCCAGCACTCTAATATACTTATAGAGGTTATACGCTATCATCAGAATTTAATTTTGAAGGAATGATATTTTACCACTGAGAGCCAGCTAAAACATCCGGTGTGTACATAACCCGATTGATTTTAGACTTCTTGGGACACGACAAGTTTAAACAGTTATAAGGTTTTACAGAGAACGGTGTTTGACAAGCAATTACGTTTTATTTACAGAGAGAACCCGGTACTTTTCAATGATATATTTTATTTTTATTTTGATAAAATGGTTCGAAAGTTATGGGCGCTTAGAATCGGTGTGCCTGTTCATTCCGCGAGTACAATAGCCTTGTAACATTTTGGTTTTTAAGTTTCACACTTAACATGGTTCATCGAATTTACGCTACATAAAATCCACACAACAGTTTCTGGGCCGCTACACAGTTAAAGAATCTACTCGTGTTGCCATTGCGAAGGGCATCCAACATCGCGTCTTCTGTATAATCGAACAAGTAATTCACTTCTATCTTGAGGTAAAGCTTCGTGGTTAATGAACTCACTCTTGTTGTCGTTTGCGAAGCGCATCCAACACCGCGTCTTCGTTTAAGTCGAGCAAGTAACTCATTTCCATCTTGTTGTACATAAAACCGCAGCATTTCGCCTCGTCATGGAACACCATCGCAACCAATTATTAACCCGTTATTCGACTGGTTTTAATACAGACCGACTCGTAAGCAGCGATGTGCCTGTTTAAAGTTTTCACGAGTGCCGGCAGTTAGCGTGTTTGTCATTGAGGATTTTACTATACACCCACGTGAAACTAAATGTATCAAAAATTCACTTGTTCAGCAACCCCATCTCTAATCGCTTGGGTTAGCCAAAATAACACATAGGCATTGTACGAAACAGAACGGCTTTGTGTTAAAATTTATCACGAGCTTTCCGATAATATACGACACAACCCACATTTTTTGGATTATAACATGCCTGTGGTATGCCTTGAATAATGCGGACATTAATGAGATACGAAGCAACGTAGTGCAGAGGAGGACAGCCCATATTCTTGTCCGGCACACCTCACCGGTACATGGATACGTATATCGGTAAGAACCGGTGAATTTTGATGGATTAGTACTGTAAACAATTTCTATAATTTTGCGTATAGATGTTTTGTTGTATCCGTCAATCTTAAAGCGTGATTGACGATTCGGGTGTTCATAATTGAATTTGGGAAAAATTGCGCAGGAGATGCGCCAATTTCGGAGGAATAAAACCAGGTACATTGACAACCATCCTGGCTATATTTGTGCTATATTAGTTTTCCTTTCGAATGTTGTAGGACCAATTCGACTGCAATCGTAAGTTCTCTCATGCTACTGTTACTGCTAAATAATGATCTAATAACCTTGTGCAAATTTTTTTACGATATTAGTGATGATATGTTGCCAACATGGGGCTCTACGTCTCCTAACCACAATCTACTCCCGCTAGTACTTTAGACACTGCCTATATAACACGTGTCAGGCAGTCACTACCGTAAATGGTTCCTGTCTAGTTGCTGGGCAGCCGGTTGGTACATTCTGCGACGTTTAGGGTGCGGTGCATACTCGGATGCACGACCGTATTTGGAACTTCCACGACCGAGTCCTTGAATCGGGAAAGAACCGACTAAAATTCTTATAGTCGCATGGAAAAAGACATATATTGAGAAGAAAGTATTAGCTCGTTTCGAAAACATGCAACCAAAGGACTGCTGCCTATTGCCTCAGCATTTGGTCAACTGTCTTGTTTGGTATCGCGAGTTGTTTCCCGCCACGCGTTTTCTACGCTGTCCTTATTTACGGATGCGTTGGCAGAATGATCTAGACCCCCATTAGTGACGCTACAAGAAGAAACTCGTTTGTGTGCGTTGTCTACAGATTCTATACGGTCCCTTGAGCATGACATGGTTGTTTAAAACAAGTTTGACTTATGAATATATTTAATTTCTTTTTCTTCAAACTGCACCCCCCCCGGGTCCACCACCCGGGCCCCAATACACCTTCCAACAACATATTATGTTCTTTGTTAGTCAACCAGATTTCTTGCCAAACATATGAATGGATGAGCAGCTTACATGTATCCGAGCTTATCAGAAGCTTAATAGACCTATCTGAGCCTCTCTATTTCTCAGTCTGTTGAATGTTGAACATACAATAAAACCCAGAGCTTCCACAGTTGCTTGAAAGCATCGTCCAAATAGGTAGAATCGTTATTAACGATGCAGTATGCCTTGAAAAGCACAAAGTTGTGATCGGAGTCCAACTCCAAATCCCGAAATCATTACTGCCGGGGCCCTGCTCAGGAATCGTTCACGCTCACACAAGGGTCTCACGTGGCCATATGGCCCGCGTAATCCAAGTTCCCCCTTCCGTCTTTAGGTTTAGGCCGAAGCATTTGCACCACCTCGTTATTTTAATTAAAAGTCTATCTCTTCCAACAAAATCCGCCACGAGTTTCCAGCGTAGATTACGAACAGAGCATGGGTCAAGTGGATTGCTCCATGACGTTTCTCCTTCCGTCTTTAGGTTTAGGCCGAAGCATTTGCACCACCTCGTTATTAAGTTATCTCTTCCAGCAAAATCCGACTCGAGTTTCCAGCGTAGATTACGAACAGAGAATGGGTCAAGTGGATTGCTCCATGACGTTTCCTAAAACCGATATATACGATTTGTACCCATTTAATATCGTCTATCGAAGGATATGAGAAACCACATTCTAGAGCATACACAAACCAAGTAAATTGTAAATTCAACCAAGATCGGTATACATTCTTCCGTCCGTTGCCTACGGCATAATGCGGGACAAATGATTCCGCATTTTGCGTCGTGAAGCACAGCAGCGCAAGGAGCGAAGCGGGGAACAACATGGCGGATACACAGGAAGAGAAGCCTCCCACTGAAGAGGAGACCAAGCAGGTGCATCAACAAGCGGAGATACATCAAGAAGAAAAGTCCCAAGCGTCATCCAACGCAGCAGAGCACAAGCCCAAGGTAACTCAGTGCGGACAAGAGTGATGGTCATGACGTTGCTGACAATGTAGCCATGTTGTTGCAGTGGAAGGAGACGTTCCAGCGTGCAGTGCAGACGCTCGCAGACGAGAGAAGACGTCAATCCATGGACGGGAGCAAGTTCGCGTCGTTTGCGGATGTGGTGCAGGCGGCAGCGGCCTTCGACCGCGACGGGCACATCCACATGGACTTCGACGAGGACGACGACAAGTACGACATCTCGGCGCTGCAGGAGCAGGCCAAGCGTCGCGAAGACGAGTCCTTACGCACCACCCGACAGAGCAGTAGAGCCGAGTACGACGCGCCCCTCATGACGATTTGCATCATGATCGTCGGGACGCATGGAGACGTGCAGCCATTCATCGCCATCGCCAAGAGACTCATTCACGATGGCCATCGCGTGCGTTTGGCCACTCATGCAGTGTACAGAGACTTCGTGATGGGCCATGGAGTTGAATTTTATCCGCTCGCTGGAGACCCCAAGGAATTGTCAGCCTACATGGTCAAGACCGGCGGCCATCTCATCCCGTTGAATATGGAAGCGATCCAGAAGGACGTACCAAGAAATATGCAGATGATTGAGGAGATCCTTTACTCCACGTGGCCGGCAGTGTCGGAAGCGGATCCTGATGGAGAGGGTCCAGGTATTCCAGGCAAGCCGTTCCAAGCTCAAGCAATTATCTCAAACCCTGTCACGTACGGCCACGTTCATGTTGCTGAACGGCTTGGAGTGCCGCTGCATATCATGTTTCCGCAGCCGTGGGTACCTACCACAGCATTCCCACACCCGCTGTCCAACATGCCGTATACTGGAAAACCCAAGAAGTCGAACTACATGTCGTACAAGATGGTCGATCTACTCATGTGGCAAGGGACTGAAAGTATGGTAAACGCATTCCGTAGAGACAAGTTGCAACTGCGGAAGATTCGCAAAGGAGACGGTGGGCGCGACATTCTACTCGATCTGGCAATTCCTCACGCTTTCATGTGGAGCCCTCAACTGGTACCGAAGCCAAACGACTGGGGCAAAATTTATGATGTCATTGGAACAGTTTCTCTGAAAGGCCCAAGTTCCTCGTACACACCTTCACCAGAACTGGAGACATTCCTTGGCAACGATGCGGGACCTATTTTTGTGGGCTTCGGATCCATGGTGATCGAGGACCCGAAAGGTGTTACCAAGATGATCATTGAGGCTGCAGAACAGGCGCGTGTCCGTGTACTCATTCAATCGAGCTGGAGCGATATGGCAGGAGATTTGATAATCCCAGACAACATCTTCTTCCTCGGAAGTTGCCCGCATGACTGGCTCATGCCACGCGTATCAGCAGTGGTGCACCATGGTGGAGCAGGTACTACGGCAGCTGGACTACTTGCTGGAAAACCTACATTTATCGTGCCATTTTTCGGAGACCAACCGTTTTGGGGACGTGCTGTCGTGGATGCTGGTGTTGGAGTTGAGCCGTGTCCAATTTCCCAATTGACAACAGAAAATCTTCGTGTTGCATTTGAAGCGCTAGAGACACCCGAACTTCGTGCACGTGCGATCGCAATGCGTGACCTCATGCAACAAGAAGATGGCGCTGGTGAAGCTGTAAGGTCCTTCTATCGTAACCTTCCACTGCATCACATGCGCTGTGACTTGGATTGTGGGCGAGCTGCAATCTTGTGGAGTCAAAAGGATAAAATTCGGCTGTGCGATAAATGTGCATTTGTAGTCACCTCCCGACCTGAAAATTCGCCGAAGGATCTTGTGGAGTACACCTACGTGGATTATTCAGCGCGTGGCCCTGAGAATGTTCTTGAGGGTGCGTCGGCTGGTGTCGGTGCATTCGCTCATGTGTTTGGATCAGGCTTTAAGGATGTTGTTGTTAAACCAGCACAAGGTTATCGCGAAGAGGGAGCAAAGGGTGCTGTCATAGGTCTGGTAAAGGGCTTGGGTGGATTGATGATAAGCCCTTTGGTGGGCACGGTGGTGTTTGCTGACCACCTTGCAACCGGAGCTTATAATAATGTTCGTCGGGAAGAAGACAGGAAGAAGGGCACCCTCATTGGGGATAAGAAGTTGCTGAATGCTATGGGTTTCAAAACTCGAAACGTTCATAATAGCTTGATGAGTGCAGATGAAGTGGTTGATGGAAATGATCAGTTATCTAAACTAATTGCAATCCAGCTGACTCCCGGGGAGAAGATCAAGCTTGAGGAAAGGTTCAACGCGCTTGTGAAAGAGCGCCAATTGCATGGGCAAAAACCATTTAAGCTCGCAAAGTGTAGTTCATCAGCCTCAACTTCTATCGATACCACAGAGGATATTACAACCGTTGTTGTAAATGTCGATGGAGCTACGTTTAACGGTAGTGACTCGTTTGATATTGCCTTTAGTGACGGTCAGAAGGTTGGCGAGGCACTGCACGAAACTGAAGTTCAAGAACTGGAAGCTGAAGCTCGTAAGGAGGAAGAAACTCAAAAGATGCGCCTGGCAAGTCTCAACAGTAAACCTCTACCGAAGATGAATATTTGTATGATGACGACAGGAAGCTGGGAAGAAAGTGTCCAACAATATGTTGCAATTGGTCGTCGGCTGAAAGCGGATGGCCACTGTGTACGAATCGCAACAAACAGTGGCCACCGAGACCGCATTATCAATGCTGGTCTCGATTTTTATCCGCTTGGTGGAAACGCTATCACAACTGGCAACTTCCTCCAGTACCTATACCAGCGAACCCAGGACCAATCACGCCACAAGTCTCGATTGTTCAATTTTGCTCACAGCAAGCTGAATCACCGGCGTGAATCATTCCCTGAAGTGGATGACTTGCGTGAACTTGTTTTTTCGTTGTGGCCAGCATGTGTTGACGTCGACCCATTGGTACCAGGAAAAGCTTTCCGTGCCGATGCCATCATTGCGCACCCTTATCTCTTTGGACAGACTATCGTGGCTGAACGTCTCGGTGTTCCTCTGCACTGCATGAGCTACAACCCGCAGTCTCGTACTCAGGCATTCCCTCATCTTATTAGCTCGAACATGAAGCTTCACCGACCCTACCGATACGCACCGACGAACGCAGCATCGTACGACGTGATCGACAATGTGCTGTGGAACGGAATGCGGGATGTCTTAGACGAATTTCGGTACTCCCTAGGACTGATAGGGAAGAGTATTTCGAACAATTTGCTAGCTGAGTGGCGTATTCCGCACACTTACTTATGGAATCCTGCAATTCTTCCGAAGCCTCATGACTGGGGCAGTGAAATTACTATTGCGGGGTATGTAGAGCTCGAGGAGCATGACTCTTATGATAGTGATCTCGCTGCCATTGACCAAGAACTGCAGTCATTTGCCTCCAATTCTGACATGCCGCTCATCTACTTCGGCTTCCAGTGTGGTGACTGGGATCCCCGCCGCGTACAGGATTTGGTCTGTAATCTTGAAAAAGCTGCCCGTAAGGCAAACGTGCTTGTTGTATTCCAGGGTTACGAGAACAGCAACGATGATGCAGCGTTTTTCGTGGGTGGAACGGATATTGTATTTGAGATTGATCAGCATTTCCCAGTAAAACGCATTCTTCCGCATGTTGATGCCGCTATGCACTGGGGAGACCTCTCCATCACATCAACGTGTCTGGCATCAGAAAAACCTGCTTGCATTATGCCGCGTAACATTACCCAGCGAATGTGGGGTCAAGCGTTAGTGTTATCAGGAGCAGGTGTCGAGCCATTGGAGATGGATGCATTAACACCGTCCAACATCGTTCACGTGTTCCGTGTGCTGTTGGATGCCAAGCTTACACACTGCGCAAAACGGCTTGCTCCGAAATTTTCGTCTTCAACCGCAATCGAAGCTGCCGTATCAGCCTTTTATAGCAATCTTCCGTTAGAAGGAATGACTTGCGATCTAGACCCATCACGAATTGCTCGTGTCTACGACTCGACACACGAAATGAAGTTGTCTTACGAGGCACGACTAGTTGTACATCAAATTACAAAGGATGGAGGTAGCGCGGGTGATTTGAAATACAAGCCGCTCAAGTACTCCCAGCATCAGCCGCCACGATTTTCCCTACGAGAGCTAGAGCTGCTTCACTCAGCGTCATCTGGCAACCTCAAGAAGCAGCCCAGAACTAAAATTTTGTACACGTACGACCCTGCAAGTGAAGAATTAGCAGAAAGAGTGGACCACGAACGGCGATCGCTGACCTCTACCGAGTCGGTCAGTAGCAAAGTGTTTGGTGGTACTCCTCGTAAAAGGCGCATCCCATTCAACCGTGCCCAGTCAATGGCATTAAACGTGGTGGAATTGCCAAAGTTTTGGAACTCACCTGAGGAGCAAGCTGAAAGCATTCTGGAGATCAATGCTAAGTACGAAAAGTTGCTTATGGCGCGCAACTTCGCCAACGGATCTTCTTCATCTTCAGCATCGTCAGTCGCTCTTTAAAGCGCAATACTTCTGTCGATGATGAATGGAGTTTGTTTGGTTCGTGCTGATAGCTGTTCAACGTCGTGTTCATTTGGAATAGATTTATCTTAATCAAACGGATAATTTTCTGTGCTGTGCCTATATTGACCGCCATCAACCAAGATTCGACAGCGACATTATTCAACGAAGGTTAATCGCTCTGCGTCGCGATACTGTACAGATTTTTTGAACCCAAAGAAGCGCATGATTGCTTCGCGCTTGCTGGTGCGTTGTGGCTTCTTGACAAGGCGCTCATAGGCTACTGCCGTGGCCTTACGTACTGCAAGTTCTTCTTCTGAAGAATTCCAAAACAGTTCAATTTGCTCTGGGGTTGCTACAAGACTACCAGGATTGGACACGACAGAGGAACAACTTAAAGTCCTGCTGCCTAACAGACTACCATGAGCTTCGAGAAAATCCAGAGTTAAACGGGTACCATCATACTGACGAGCTGGCTTGCCGTCACGAGGAGCTTTATTTCGGTTGCCACGGATGGAAAATATCGGAGGTTGATTTCCGCCGAACAGAAGTGGCTTATACGGCACGAACACCTTGGTTTTATCGCGAATAGCCACATAGACCGGAAGTGACAATTTGAGTTTGTTGGCCGAGTCAAACACTCGCGCGAGCTTGCTTGCATCCACGTCACAGCGCATTGCCTCCAGTGGTAGATTGGCGTAAAAAGCTGTAATCGCGGTGTTGACTGGTGGTTCACGATCAAATGTCCTGGACAATGCTTGAGCTTTTTTACGGATATCGGATGTGAGCAAGTCCCTGAAATTCGAGGCTAACAGCTCGGGAGTGGTCGTCCTCCAGTCAATCAGCGGTATACCGACCTGAGCTTGTTCGCAAACACAAGCAACAAATTGCTGCAATGAATGTGTGCCACAGATACCGACAGGTTTGCCTGTGGAGAGCCCTTCTGAAGTTATATCAGGTTCCCCCCAATGAATTGTTGCTGCAACTGCCTGCTCACGGAAGATACGGGCATAAGGTATATCACTGGCAATCTGGAGCACATGTGCAGATTGGTGGTGTGGTCGCTTTTTGTCACCAACTTCGCGGGTCTGGAAAATGATACGTACTTGATGTTCATCTACAGATGCTGCAGTGTCAAGTTTCCGAAGCAACTCGTCTAGATTATCGGTGGTCATGGAGCGGGTCGAGACACCAAAATAAATTACAGGTACGTACTTGATGTTCATCTACAGATGCTGCAGTGTCAAGTTTCCGAAGTAACTCGTCTAGATTATCGGTGGTCATGGATCGGGTCGAGACACCAAAATAAATTACAGGTGGGGATGGTGTCTGGAACGCGAAATCTATGATCTCAGTTGGCCACTTGAATCGTTTGCTTTCTTGCTCGCGCTTCTTGCGTTTTCTCCGACTGAGACCGTCAGTTGTACCCAACGTCACATGGCCGACGACCGACAATTCGGCTCCCCAATCCAATGGTTTCGGGAGTAATGCTGGATTCCAGCTTGCGTTTTCTCCGACTGAGACCGTCAGTTGTACCCAACGTCACATGACCGACGACCGACAATTCGGCTCCCCAATCCAATGGTTTCGGGAGCAGTGCTGGATTCCAAAGGTAAATATGAGGAATTTCCCATCCAACTAGCGGATCAGGTAGGTCACAGCGTTTACTGAGACCGATGAAGGCGCGGAATTGTGTCAGTACTTCTTCCACACCGTCATACCAAATCATTGTATCGGTGATACCATACGTTAGAAAGTTACTCTCGCACGATGTCATGAACGTTGGTGTAAAATTTGCGATTGCGCTTAATGGATGAGGGAAGGCGTAAGTCGGTGAGAGAGGTTCAAGACTGGCGCACTGAAGTGGAATACCTAGTCGCTCAGCTACATGAACGTGACCAAGCAGCAAGGGATGCCACAAAAGCGAGTCTGCACGAAAATGCTTTCCGGGGATATTCGCACCACCTCCGTGAGGGTCTGACCCATACGCAGCGGGCCAAAGTGAGTAAATAAGTTCCTTGAATGCCTGGATGGCACCTGTTCCAAGTCGACCAGGTACTGCCACCCGGGCAGCGTTTTGACTTTCGTACACAAATTTTGCAAAATCCTGAACACTTTCAGGAGCCCCTGCAAGTGGATAGAATTCAAGTCCACGCAGCATGATCTCGGTACGAAAGCGTTCATTCGCAGCAACCCGTACCCGATGTCCTTGTTCTTTGAGCTTGATACCAATGGCTACAAACTGTTTCACCCCGTTATCCCATGTACCCATGGCACCGATGCAGATATTCATCAGTGGTATTCGTGGGTTTGACAGCTTTGATCGTTTGGTTCGTGTATTTTGCGGAATATGTTCATGGTTTTCAATGTGTGATGACGTATACGCTTCCCATTCCGTGATAGTTGACGATTCAACTGCATTTGCAGATTCGTTTGGAATATCTAACATTATCTTGACGATCCCAGTTGATGTTATGCGGGCTGAACGAAGGCTAATGGTTCGACTTCTTCCTATCTCTGCCCTGGCAGCTTCAACTGTGAGACCAATGGACGTGACAGCCTTATCCGAACGCGGGATTGTTTTGCCTATAGTAGTATGGCGACGAAGTGGATGTACTGCTGGGGCGGGATCCGTCTGTGATTTGCGTGGACTTAAGGGTTCTCCTGTTTTTGGCGGGAGTAGTTGATCCATGTATGCTGCCATTTTTTCATGGCGTTGAGTCAGGATAATGGATTCGTACCGAGCGTAGTATCGATGCCTCACAGAATTCCGCATTTGCCCTAACATCTTTTTGCGGTCTTTCCTGCGAGCGAAAATAACAGTATCGACTGCGTTCGGGTTAGTTGCCAAACAAAAAGTGTCTGCCAAACCATCCTGCACTCCCAAGGCTGCCATGAGGTGACGATCGAAGACATTGTTTAATTTGCGATGGCCTTCTTCTCGTTTTGCATTTTTCCGTCCTGCCACTGCACGATCAGCGAAAAGCACAGCACCGTGAACCGGCCGGACAATCAAATAATACACGCCGGTCACTGCACCCTTGACTCCACCGACAACCCCACCGTTATACAAGCCTTTTGCTGGCTGAAGCAAGACTCCCGTTAATCCTCCACTCAACTCGTGTGCAAAGACCATGGCGCCTGAAACCACTCCTGTTAAGAGCGAGTTAGGACCTCGAGCGGAGTAATCTACGCAGTGATATCGGACGAACTTTTTCTTGTGATTCTCTGGACGCTCTCGTGCAATGAATGCGCATCGATCACAGAGTTTGATCCTGTCGTGCACGCTCCATTGCATCGCAATGCGTTGATGGTCCAAGTCGCACCACATATCTTGCGTTGGTAAATGATGATAAAAACTTCGTACAGCTTCTCCAGCACCGTCTTCTTTCAGCATGACATCACGAATCGCTTCAGCTCGTTTCCGAAGATCAGGATTTACGAGTTCGACGAAGGCGTTGTGCAGAATTTCTGTAGTAAGTTGTGCGATAGGGCAAGGCGGTACGCCTACACGAGCGCTTACCACTGCCTGTCCCCAGAACGGCTGATCCCCGAAAAACGGGACGATAAAGGTGGGCTTACCAGCGAGGAGCCCTGCGGCAGTAGTTCCAGCTCCACCATGGTGTACAACCGCAGATACTCTGGGCATGAGCCAATCATGGGGACAATTGCCGATAAAGAAAACGTTGCTAGGAATTTCGAGGTCACCAGCCATGTCACTCCAACTCGACTGGATTAATACGCGCATATTCGCGTGTTTGGCAGCTTCGATGATCATTTTCGTTGTTGCCAACGGATCTGCTAGTACCATAGAGCCGAATCCAACGAAGATAGGCCCTCTGTCATTGCCGAGGAATGCTTCAAGCTCTGGAGAGGGGGAGTACTCGGATGTTGGTCCCTTAAGAGTAACAGTGCCGATCACATCGTAGAGCTTTCCCCAGTCTGTTGGTTTCGGTACAAGCTTTGGACTCCACATGAAAGAATGTGGAATATTTAAGTCTAAGAGCAACTCAGAGCCTGAGTCGCCGTTGCGGATTGGATGCAGCTTTAATACTTCCGTGCGGAATTCATTGATAACCCCCTCAGTGCCTTGCCACATGATCATATCAACAAGTTTATAGGAGAGATAGTTTCGAGTCTGCGGTTTACCCGTGTACGCCAAATTGGACAACGGATGAGGGAACGCCATCGTGGGAACCCAAGGCTGCGGGAACATAATGTGGAGCGGGACACCGAGGCGTTCGGCGACATGAACATGCCCATACGACACAGGGTTTGCGATGATGGCTTGTGCTCGAAATGGTGGACCTGGAATGCCAGGGCCATCTCCGTCTGGGTCTGGTTCAGATACCGCAGGCCATGTCGAGAACACAATTTCATTGATCATCTGCATGTTGCGTGGTACGTCTTCCGTCAGTGTCTTGATTTTCATCGGGATTAAATTTCCACCAGTCTTGACCATGTAAGCTGCTAACTCTTTCGGATCACCTCCCAGTGGATAGAACTCGATGCCATAACTCATGACGAAGTCCCGGTATACGGCATGGGTAGCCAGCCGCACACGATGTCCGTCCTCTTGCAGTCGAAGTGCGATCGCTACGAATGGTTGGACGTCTCCGCGAGTGCCCACGATGAGGATACAAACGTTCATCAAAGGTGGAATCAAGAGCAGTTCGTCCATATCCCTTGTGTACTGCCTTGATGACTCGGGTGACTGGGTTTGATCTTGAGACCCATTATCGGATCGTGGCGTTTGTAGATCGATGGTTTCTTCGGCTGGAAATTCCAACTGGATGTGTCCGTCAGGCCTTTGGAGAGCAATTGCTGCCGTATGGAGACCGTCCAGTTCATTTCCTGCTATGGACTCGATAGCAGCAGCTAAGCTCGGGCGAGTTTCTTGTCGAACGTTGTGGTGCATTGCTTCTGATGAGTGGGTATGAAGGCAGAAGACTTAGTTCTCAACGGAGTTTGGAGCAAGAACTTGCGCACGTCCGAAAAAATAGTGTCAAAACGGAGAGCAACCGTCAGCCTACATTTAGTTCGCCCGATCCAGCGTAATCTAGTGGCGCCTTTGGATTACACGTCCAAGTTGGACGCACGAATAGTTTGAGCTGAACGAACTTCTGAGGTTTGGGAGGTTAACCGATGCAAGGTTGTTGGTATTCAAACAAAACTTTTGCTGCATTAACATTATCAGAAGTTAATTTCTATTGTCGCAGGACCTACGGCTTGGTCATCATTTTCATGATTAGTGAATTGAAGCTCCAGATGTAGTTGCTCACACACCTTCGTGAAAAATGGTGTGAAGGCAAGCTGATCATATGTTGTAAGGTCGGGGAGTAGAGCGAATAGTTCCGCTGGTATATCCGCCCACTCAAACTTTTTCGTATTCACAAGCAGCTCCGCAGGCGCGAACGCAGAGCATACCAAGCAGCATTGTGATTTTTGAACAGACGGTGTTTGGTTATGCAGCAGTCGAAGGTGTACAGAGAGATAATACCCGTGTTTGTTTCTTGTCACTCCAGTCCACGAAGGATGTGATGTTTCTTCGGCTGAACTACCATTTTCATTGAAGTGTTCCTTTAAACAATCGCACCCTCGCTCCTCGTCGAATAACAGTTTCATTGTAAACATCGAGGATTTGTCCTCAACACCGTCCGTGATCGCAGACATCTTCTC
>NBNE01000877.1:0-16346 GCA_002215365.1 Phytophthora megakarya | reverse complement strand
ATTTGAGATCTCTCAGGGAATATCACTGAGATATGGAAATTCCTCCAAGACACTGTCTTGAAGACAGCGACTTGTAACACCAGTCGCAGCCATCCAACTTTTTGAACAGCTCTTCGTCAAGAGAGTTTGGCAAATTACCGCGGTCACTTCAAGCAAGCAGAAGCTTTGCAGGATTTGGCAGATCTTGCTTTTGGTGTCCGCGGACTGATGCTGGCCAACATTCGGAGCATCCGAACTTAGCCACATTGGGGCTGGGGCTGCCCGAAGCAGAAGCTGATGAAAACTTGTCGTCCCAGGGAGGCACTGCCTGTGAACTTTCAGGAAACGAACCTAACGCGATGATACTACTGTAGTCGAGTCCATCTGGGTCGACTTGTCCGCTTTGCAGCAAGTTTGCGCGTGAGGCAGACGCTGCAGCAGTCTGAGCCATTTGAGGTTTTGCGGAATTCTCGTCACCGTTGGTGTTGCGTTGCTAGACAAGATGAAGTTCACGTCCGCTCTCGCTGCTTTCGCTCTTGCCTTATCTAGCTCCACCGACGCTCAATCGTCGACTTCCAGCCTCGCAAGTGACCTGATCACTGTCCCTGTCACGGAAATTAAAGCCGGTAAGGGATACGTCACTGGTGTGCGCTCCACCAGGGACGGCATCAACTTCTGCGCGGGTGCTCTCATCGGCCCCTCGCACGTTTTGACCACGACAAGTTGCATCCCGAACAACATTCGGTGGGTGTCTGTAGGTTCGGACTCGTCCACTGGTGCAGACAGTGGTGAACAGATCAAGGTGGTGGCCTTCCTGGTGCACCCGAACAACACGGACTTCCAGAACGACTTCCTCATCCTGGAACTGGAGCAGGATTCGAGTTTCACGCCAGTAGTTTTGGACCCAGTCAAGTCGATCGTCAAGTCCGGCACACTGGGTGGACGTCTCGGGTGGAACGATACGACGGTGGAAGCCGCGCAGTCCCGGTACCTCCAGAGCGTGGAGGTGCAGCTGGTGGGCAACAAGATCTGCTCGACCGAGTTGACTATCGACGAGACCAATTTGTGTGCTCGAGGGGTTTCCGCCACCAAATCGTGCATGGGAGACAATGGTGGCGCTGTGATTGTAACCAAGAAAAAGCGAGATGTGTTGGTGGGTTTGGTGAGCAGCAATGCCGGTTGTGGGGAGGTTGGAGGCATGAGTGTCTACTCTCGAGTGTCTGCTGTGCGTCCCTGGATCGACTCGGTCATCAAGGGCATTTGCGTCGCCTAATTCGCCTTCGGTAGTATAATAAACTCCATCTTATCGAGTCTATAATGAATCAAATTGTCTTGCACAGTCTAACATGTACTATGGTATCAAAAAATATGGTACCATGCAACGTGCATGGGTGTCTTAGACAACTTGTCTATGGTTTGGTAGTCAAACGCCGTGATCGTGTTGCCTGTTTGTGAAGATACATTTTGGTCCAGGATCAGTCTTTACATACACACATACTCAGATGTCGCAAATATCTCTTATCGTTACTATACTGCTTTGTGACATGCCAAAAATAGTCCAATCGCCGACTTTTAGTCATTTGGCAAGTGAACATGGACAATGACGATGATGGCGCTTCGAGACCGGCGAGCATGATCCCTGACATTCTGCTCGACGGAGACCGCCTCAACATGTTGCTGGACATCGTGTGCGCCGACTACATCACGGCATGTTACGCCAGTCGCGAGAACGGCAAGCGCGTGGTCTTCAAGGCGCTGGAGAAGCTCTATCTCTCGGTGCATGCCGGTGCGCCTGTTACAGGCGAGGATACCCGCGTCCTGAGGCCTGCGCAAGACCCGTTGTTCCAGGAACGAGCTCACAGGTTCTATGACGAGCTGATGGTCGAGTTTCGTGCTCGGAAACGCGCTCTAGAAACCTCTACAGCGGCAAATACGCCGGTGATGAGTTCGTCCTCGAGAGGTCTCGACGACAGCGTGGTGAGGGAAGTGATGAAGCCCAGACTGTTGCAAATAGTGGAGGAAATGTGTCGCGAACGCGAACGCCAGTTTATGCTCGGAGGAGGCAGCGCTGCAGTGCCGAGTTCGACGACTTCTAGAGCTGCTCAAGTGGATACTGAGACGGAGGAAGTGCTGCCACCTACGACCGGGGAGATTAGAATGGAAGGATGGCTGCGCAAAAAGGGGCAACATGTCAATTTGTGGAGAGAGAGGTACTTCATGATTCGATCGACACCCAACGGCACGCACTTCTTGTGCTACTTTAGGAAGAAAGGAGACAAGGAGCCTCGAGGATGGTATGTGCTCGGACCTGGCACGACGGTGGACGAGGTGAGAGAGTCACCCAGTAAGATTGAGACCAAAAAGCTTTTTACCTTCAGGATCCGACATTTGAACCACGCCTCGAACGATGAAGTAGAAGAAAATGCAGTGGCAGAGTTGACACCTGGTACGACCCCATCGAGACTTGGGAATGAGTCTCCGCTGGACATGTCGGCGACATCTCACGAGACAGAGTTTGATGCAAGACCTAGTGTCAAGCGCGCCACTTCGCGGAAGTTTCGAAGTCGTGCAGCAGCGGCAGCTGCAGCTGCTACGGCGGCAACTGCTGTGGTGTTGACGGGCGGTCTGGCTGGGGTTGGTATCGGTGTGATGGGAATGAGCATGAGTGCAGCCGCTGCTGCAAGCGCTGGTGCGGCTGGTGCCATGATTGCTCAAAGTCGCAGCAAAAGCCCCATCGCTCTTGCTGCGGAATCCCTTGAGACTGCAGTCTGGTGGCGCAATAGCATTATCGAGTGCATTGCACAGGCAGAAGAGCAATGGAAGCGCTATTTGAATTGGTACATGGACCACGACCCCGAAATGGAGGAAGCTAGCATCACGCCGTTGCCTGAAAGTAAGATGCACAGCATGACTGCGACAGCCCACGCCGCAGCTAGGGTACGATCTGTATCACAGCAATCGTTCGGAAAGATGGGCTCTATGGCAAACCGACAGCGATCCGGTTCGTTTGGATCCATGCCGCGATCCATTGCAAAGAGTTTCCGTACGTCGGCTACGTTCTCACAAGAGACATCTTGGAAATTGTACGAGTTTTCAAGTAAATTACGCGTGGATACTGAGCGGTTGAGCCATCAGAACAGCCTTCGAACGTCTGCCCCTCCACCAGCGCTTCGTACAAGCCTCAAGGTGAACGCGTCACCAAGGAAAGTTTTCGAGATGCTTATGAAGGTGAACAGCCCATTTTACTCTTCGAACCACGTTATTCAAGAAGCTCGCGTACTGGAAGAGCACACAGAAGACCACAGCGACGTTGTGTATTGGAAGCTCTTTCCGACTTATCTGTGGCCAGTCTCCGTCAGTGCTCGTGAGCTGTGTTTACTACGATACTGGCGCATGGAACCGGATGGTTCATATTTTATTTGCTTCCAGTCCACGACGCACACGGATTGCCCTCAGAATACAGGTGCTGTACGTGCAAATATTATGGGCGGTGGTTTTATTATCTCTCCTCGTGTACAAGAGGACTATGACAACCACTTCGAGGAGTGTTGGGTGACCCTGACAATTCAAATGAATCCTAGTGGATGGATTGACTCGAGGCTGGCGCGTTCATGGTACTACGTACATGCCTACGGGGTGCACTTCTTGGAAATGATCACGGCCATCACAGCTTCGCAGGGGCAGCGAACTGTCCGACCGATGACTGCATCTTCAGACAGTCGACGTTTAAGCCTCGGAGACAGAGCACTACTTCCAAGTCAGCAGATTGTTACCGAGAAGCAGTTCCCAATGCTCGAAACGTATCGTACCGACCTCACTGTTTTACATGGTCTCCCGACTAAATTCTGGAGCGAACCGTGCGCTACAGGCATTTTGGTCCGCGGACCACAATATTTATCCTCGAAGACAAAGGTGCCGTCAGCGCGTCAAGCATGCCGATTGGTGAATGTGGAGCTGTACAAGTCCAACGATGCTATTAAACACATCGGAGTCTCTTCTTTTGTGGGAGATGACTTTGATGGTCCCGAGGCAACAAATCCAGCGGTGGAAGATCGTCCGTTTCTCTTCATCATCAACTTCATACTCCCTGGTCCGCCATATCACTCGCTTGTGCTGTACTTCACACCGGAAGACCCGTCCGAGTTGAAAAAGAATTCGGTCTTCGCGGATTTGTGCCATGAAGTTTTGCATGGTCCCAACGACGAGTTCCGTTCGCAGCGCATCAAGTTGATTCCTCGCGTTGTACAGGGCACGTGGCCTATTCGCGAGGGTGTGGGCACCACCCCAGCTATCCTCGGTACCAAGATCTACCAGAAGTACTACCAGGGCAAAAACTACTTGGAAGCAGACTACGATATCGGCAGTAGCACAGTTGCTACAGGGATCCTGAAGCTGTTGCTGGGCTACTCGCGTGACCTTATCATCGATTTAGCCTTCGTGATTGAGGCACAAAGCGTCATGGAGTTACCTGAGCGTGTACTGGGCACAGTCCGTTTGGACTGCATTGACTTGCGCCATGCTGTGCCATACACGAAGAAAATGGGCATGGTCAAGAAGCAATAGAGCTGGATGAAGAAATATTTGAGCACTTCCAAATAAACTGATGCTACTACATGTACTTGAAGTACTAACTATTATTTTAGCTGCAACATTCTACTCTGTCGATACCAAATCTGACGATTTCATTGGCTGATTTGTCTGCAATAACGAGCATGCCGATTGATGCAGCTCCTCCTGCTCTGTGGGCATTTCTGTATCCGTGGTGTCGAGGGTTGCGTGGGAAGTTGCATCTGGAAGGTCGCACAGCTGAGAACTCGGCGCGTTGGGAATATCACTGGGTGGTCGTGAGGTTGCCGCACTCCGAAAATGCTGCCCCATCGTCTCTTGGACGCCTTCGAGAAGCGCTGGACCTACTCAGTCGAGTTGCAATCATTGACAACGCAGCGTGGAGGGCTCTCTTGGTGCAACAGTGTCGAGTTCCACGCGATGAAGACGACCAGCCACTTGATTGTGAGTTGCCACCACGATTCCGCTTTGTGTTCAATGAGAAATTCGTAGAACCTGGTGCGTTGGCACCTGCAACAGTGTGCAAACAATTCTTCGTAGCAACAAACGCTCAACGTGCAAGTGACGATTATTTGGAAGCCAGACGCATTCTTGCAGAGGTGGAGAAAGCTTTGAAAAGTCCATGTGCAGTTGAGAAGGGGACGTCGATTCCGTTTGAGCTGCAGTTCGAACTTGTGGCGCTATCCAATGATGTACTCGAAATGCATCTGCGCGATCTAAACGTAATGCTTGGTATTCTACAATCTAAGCAGAGTTGTGGCGGTTTGCTACCTTTGGGGCTTGATTCGATTCGCTTGGATGTCGGAGGAGTGAACATGACGTGGTCACTCACGCAGAGAATGATAAGTTTGTTGAACTCGGGACTTCCATTCTCGCTGTTTGCCTTCGCGTTGAAGAAAGGGAGGGCTGAGAATTGTGGAGAAATGCAAGAATGTGTTGGGAGGTTTTTGCGGACGGTTCTGTGTGGTGCAGGTCAAAGGGGAGAGACTTTTGTTGATGGAAAAAGCGACGTCACTGCTCTCTCCGTTGGATGCCAAGACTGTGACGAACGGCAATTTGCGGCTTTGTGCTCTGCACTCGCATTTGCGACTGTGACAAAGCATCTTCGACTATACGGCGTCTTTTCAATGTCTGACTCGGCGGAGCTACGAAGATGGAAATGGCAGTGGTTGACATATGCGTTGTTCAGGACAACGACAGAATCGACGATTACTAGAGCACTTATCACTGCAGCTCAATTGACACGTGAAGACACTCTGGCGATCGCTGTAGCGAGCCACTCGAATTCCCCGCCATCCGCTGCACTGAACGAAGCCACACTCGGAGGGAACATGTTAAACATTCATGAATGGAGACGTGATAACATCGGTTACTTCCTTGAAGGCACAGAACTTGCGCTATACGATCAAAAGCAAGAAAGAAGCGAAGATGAAGGTAAACTATCATCCTTCGTGCTTGAACAAGACTCGTGGCTCCACATCGTGAACAACGACGGTAATCATCTCGATGTGGTGTTGCCAGGATTCGGCATTGCTCGAGCTGACAAACTTTCCGCTCAGCAGATTGAGCCACATCAGCAACCACAAGATGATTCATCTCTCGGGCTTAAAGCGCTGATCCTTGCGCTGGGTCTTCACTTTGGCGATGATGGTGGTAAAGTGCTTGCAGACTTCCTAAACCTCATTGGAACTTCGTTGCAGTCCCTGTCTCTCTACTCTGTTGGTTCATACCCACTCAGTATGGCGTCCATTACTCAAGCATGTCCACAGTTGACAGACTTGTTCCTCGAAGGCATTCAACTTGCAAACCCAAGCGATTTCTGTCTTGAAGCGGAACAAACCAACTCGAAATTGTCATGTTTGGGTCTCGTGAACGTCTTCACCAGCAACGAGCAAATCACTCATTTAGCTGAAACCATCGCGGCACCAGCAAGTGACATGGCTCAGCATTTATCAGAACTCGGGTTATCAGGCTCCGAACAATCGTGCCCCATCGACGAAGCCAATGTCCAAGCTTTCTTAGCCATGTTGCAGACCAACCGAAAACTCAGCTACCTCAGTCTCGGGATGAGTCCCGCATTGCAAGCGACTTACAGCGAGCAATTGCAACAACACCATGGAGAACCGTTGCCAGTGGTGAAGACCAAGTTGCCAATTGCAGCGAAAACGGCATTTCTCAGTGTTGCACGTGGTCACGAGTCGAATTTCGCCATTAACTCGCTCGACGACCGCGTTTTGAGTCTCATTTTGGCATTTGCAGCCACTTGTGCCACTAGATCCATTGCAATTCACTACGACGACTAACAATTGCCGTAATCGCCTGCAACAATGCAATTTGCCACGTGGAGCGTTACAATGTGGCAATGGAGCCACTTCAACTGGTCAAGTTGCCTTTTTCTGCTTGGGCCAATCGTCCTGTAAAGGCGCATACACATGCGTTTCTAGAGGTTTTCCCGACCAGCTCAGCACCGCAACTCGACGTCAGTATCAATTCTGCGTCGTCGAGCGGATATGGCGACCCCCGGCCCGAAAGATCTGCCAATGAATGAGGTGGAAGTGGAGAAGATCGAAGAGGAAGTGGGAGAGAGAGAGGACTACTCTGTGGCAGCAACTCAGGGCAGTTCCGTGGACGGAGAGAGCGTGAAGACGGAGGATTTCAACGGCGAAGAGTTCGAGGAGGAGAGCAGCAAGGCGGGGGAGGTGGATCTGGCACAGCTCGCAGCCGAGGACAGTGAGAATTCTGAGCACGACATGACGGAGGCAGTAGTGGCGACTGCAACTGAAGAACCTGAGCAGGAGAAGACGCCGCCCAAGGCGTCGGTGGCGCCCAAGACGCCGCATCGGACGGACTCAGCAGCCCAATTGGAGCTGAAGACACCCTCGCCAGTGCAAAGCGCTGTGCACCATCTGGAAGTCCATGAGGAAGCGCCACCGCAGACGCATCGTACCCCGTCGGCAGCCAAATTGGATCTGAGTGGCTCGTCGCCCGTGAAGAACGCGGTGAGTCGACTCCAAACACACGAGGAAGTGCAGAACGAGCTGGACAATCTGAAATTCCGGACGAAACGGGACTTTTTCTCCAAGCAACGCAGCATCTCGGTGAGTGCGGAGAAAGAGAAGTACAATGCCCGCGCCAAGGAAGACGCCAAGTCTCCTGCTAAAAGACAGAGTCCTGTGTCGAGAAAGAGCTCTGCGATGTCGAGCGTCCGTAACATGGCAAGTCGCTTTGAAAAGAAGGCGGAGCAATCGCTGGATAATTTGTCGTTCCGCACGGTACGCAGCTTCTTCCCGACGGAAAAGAGCATTCAGGTTGGCGCGGAGAAGCAAAAGTACGAGCAATTGGAGAAGGAAAAACTAGCAGCGAAGGAAGCCGAGGAGAAACTTGCGAAGGAGACCGAAGAAAAACGTGCACAGCGTGTTGCAGAGGCTGAAAAGGTCCGGGAACAGATGACCAGCGATGTTTCGACGGAGTCAGAGGATCCTGCCAAGGCTGCTACCGAGGATCTTTCTGCAGAGGAAACAGATTCCCACGATGTGCTTAGTACACCGACTAAGCCCATTGAGAAGGCCACCCTCAGGACCCCCGAACTGCGTGCTCGACGCCATACGGCTGCTGGAGAGAGTCCGAACGTCCGAGGTATTGCGCATCGATTTGAAAGCCGCGCGAATTCGGTTGTAGCGGCCCCCGTGCGAACAATTGATTCTTTCATCATCGCTGACAGCGAAGCCAGCGTCCGCGTATCTGCTGAGAAAGCGAAATATGAGAACAAAGCCAACACCTCCACCCCAGTCAAGAGGACAATCGATTCTTTTATTGTCGCAGACAACGAAGCTAGTGTCCGTGTGTCTGCAGAGAAGGCAAAATTTGAGAACAAGGCTAATACCTCGACCCCTGTCAAACGAACTATCGATTCCTTCATCGTCTCCGATAGTGAAGCCAGCGTTCGTGTGTCAGCTGAGAAGGCAAAGTTTGAAAATCACGCTAACACGTCCACCCCTGTGAAGCGAACTATTGACTCCTTCATTGTGTCTGACAGTGAAGCCAGCATTCGCGTGTCTGCTGAGAAGGCAAGATTTGAAAACCAGGCGAACATGGCCACACCAGTGAAAAGAACCATTGATACTTTCATCGTCGCAGATAATGAAGCAAGCGTTCGTGTGTCTGCAGAAAAAGCAAGGTTTGAGACGCCTGAGAAGCTCGTCAAGGCGACTACACGTACCATTGACACTTTCATCGTCCCTGAAAGCGAGGCAAGTGTTCGTGTTTCAGCTGAGAAGGCGCGATTTGAGACGCCAGAGAAGCTAGTCAAGGCGACCACCCGCACAATTGATACTTTTATTGTACCCGATGCGAGCGTTCGTGTGTCTGCTGAGAAAGACAAATTCGAGAATCAGGCAACTGAGGTCAACCCGACCAAGCGTACTATCGATACGTTTATCGTCCCCGAAAGCGAAGCTAGCGTTCGCGTTTCTGCTGAGAAGGACAAGTTCGAGAATCAAGCAACTGTAGTCGCCCCGACCAAACGTACTATTGATACGTTCATTGTCCCCGAAAATGAAGCAAGTGTTCGTGTGTCAACTGAGAAGGAGAAGTTCGAATCATTGGAGAAACAAGTTGTTGGTCCTGCGGTGCGAACTATCGACACGTTCATCGTACCAGAGAGTGAGGTAAGTATCCGCGTCGCAGCTGAAAAGGCAAAACTCGAGGCATTGGAGAAAGAAAAGCAGAAGGAGCTTGAGGCACAAGAGGCAATCGAAAAGCAGAAGCTTGAGAGGGCAAAGCTGCTAGCCGCAGAGAAGGCCAAGCAGGCGGAGGAGGAGGCCATCCAAGTGAACGAGGCAAAGTCCGTCAACGAAGCTACAACCACTGAGGTGGTGGATATGATGACTATGGTGACCGAAGTAGCTGTGGAATCCGAAAATGTAGTTGAGTCCGAAGTGACTAGCGCTCAAGTTGAGGAGACGGTTCAGGCTGAAGTGACTACGGAGTCGGACGAAGCCAAGGACATTGCCATTTCCAAGACCGAGGAGACTAGTGAAACCAAAGCGGCTACGGACCTGGGGGTGCTCAAGACTGAAATGAATAAGGTCAGCATAGAGGATGAAATTGACACTAAGGTGACAGAGGGAGATGTGACAACAGAGAACAAAGAATTTATTGAGACTGAAGTGACTGCGGGGGCTGCTGTTAAAGAGTCCCAGGTGACTACGGAAGTTGAGATGATCAAGGACTCCATGGACACCAAATCGGCTGTGGAAGATTCTCACATGGCTACCGAGACGGAAATAATCATGGAGAAAGACTCCGAGACTACAAACATTGAGGTACAGATGAAGGAGGTCAAAGAGACTGATGATGGAGCTACGCAGACCAAGGTGATAACAACGACTGAGGCTATTACGAAAACTGAAGAGGACCAAGAAGTAGTGCAGGCACCCAAGGATTCTGAAGAAGGCAAGACCACTGAATTGATGAATGAGACAGCGATCGAGGATGCCAATTCTGAAGAGTCGATCGAGACGAAAACAGAGGTAGCTGAAGTCGCGAAGGTTATTGAGGAAGCAGCACCAGCCGAAGTGGTCCAGGAGACAGAGGGTAAGGTAACTGAAGTCATCCAAGAAACCGAGATGGTGACAACGACGCAAGAAGTAGCCGAGACCAACATCAAGGAGTCTGAAGCTATTGAATCGACGAAGATGACCGAGACGTATGAAGAAACCCCGGAAACGATTGATGCGACGAAGGAGATCGAGATCGAGGCTAAAGAGTCCGAGGTAGCTGAAGTAGCGAAGGAAATCGAGGAAATAGCAACCACCGAATCAGCCAAGGAGGTAGTGGAGACTGTGGTGACCGAAGTTATCGAAGTTATCGAAGAAACTGAGATAGTGGCGACGACACAAGAAGTGACTGTGAACAAGGTCAAAGAGTCTGAAATAGCCAATGACAATACTGATGAAAAGGTTACGGAGACGATCAAAACGAAGGAGACTGAGATCCATGAGACCAAGACTAAAGAGTCCGAGGTGAAAACAGAGGTAGCTGAAACAGCGAAGGAAGAAGTACTAGTAGCAACAACCGAAGTGGTCAAGGAGGCTGAGATGACCGAAGTTGTCCAAGAAAACGAGGTGGTGACGACGACACACGGAGTAGCAGAGACCAAGGTGGTAACAACGACCGAGGTCAAGGATATCAAGGAGATGCAGGAGACAGAGGAAGTAGATAGTGAAGTAGTGAAGGAGGCCACATCGACTGACGATGTGGTCGAAGTAGTGCAGGAGACCGACCAAGTGACCAAGGTCGAAGAAGTGAAGGAGTCGGAAGTGGTTACGACAACTGAAGCGGTCAAGACCGTCGAGCGTGTGGAAGTCGTCGACGAGAAGCCGATCGAAGTGGTGCATGAGCAGCAGAGCCGCTCGAGTATGTCGAGTGCAGTGGAAGTGACGGTGGAGCATCAGACGTTCGCTGACATCGTGTCGACTGCGCAGCACGTGCACTGGTTGTCGATGCCCGCGAGTGCCAACCCCGCTCTCGCTCGTCTCCACACTGTGCTGAACCACCAAGACCCCTTGACGGCTTATGCACTCTACCCTACCAGTCCCACCTCATCGACTGGAGGAGACGACGAAGACTTGCCGTTGCCCCACATTCCATCGAAGCCGCCTGCACCATCCAAAGATGACAAGCAAGCGTCCATGTAAGTGAGACCAAGCAGCACCAAGCCATTACACGCGTCTGTACTTGATTGTTTTTCGCAATACGATGTACCACTTTGCCTTGGTTTGCAAATCTTGCGGATCATTTCGTGAAAGACCTCTCAAGATTCACATTGACATGCAAGTGGTGGGCGACAAGTACGCCTTCCTGGAGCCTTGGTGCTCGGTTCTACGAGGTCGGTTGGCCACAGAAGGTCGATTCTCAGACCACTCTGCACTGGGCGAGTATTGGTGGATCTCCGTTCGTCCTCCTCCATCGCTAATGGCAATTCTGAATCGAGAAGCTGTGGATATTCGACTATTACGTGAAGCGCTGGAGCTCCTGAGTCTCGTGGCTATCGTCGACAATGAAGCGTGGAAGGTTTTGCTCTTGGAGCGTTGCGACCTCAAGTTGGACGACGACGATCAACTGGATGGAGAATTTGCCCCAAGGTTCCTACTCCGCTTCGATGCGGAGCATTTACGCTACAGTGCGATGTTACCATCCGCAACTATTCGCCAGTTCTTCTTGCCACGACCACTTTTGTCTCGTACGAAGGTGAGAAATGACAGTCGCACTAGTGCAGGATTCCAAGATGCACTGTTCACCATTTTGGCTTTTCATCGAGCTGCTGAAGGACGACAGAATGTGGTGAGCAGGTGGAGCAAAATCCCGTACGCTCTACAGTTCACAGACTTGTGGAATTTGGGACAACCTGTCTTGTCGGCACATTTGAGTGCGTTGTTGGCTACGTTGGACGAGGTTCGACAGCATAATAAGTGGTTGGTTAATCATGAACCAGGTAAAGATGACGGGACGGCCGACGGGCATTACTTTGTGTACGAGTTGGAGTCGGTGCAGATGTGTCTTGGGACGATTCCAGTGTCTCGTGACCTTCCGGACGTGGTGCTCACGGCGCTGGAGTTGCCTGGCTTAGCCATTTCGGAGTTGCAATTTTCGCTGGAACAGGATCTACAGGGTTTCTTCCGTCCGGGTGAAGTCCACCCGCGAGATCTAGCTGCGCATTATCGTTGTGGGATGCTGTTCAACACGATATTTTGCGGACGTTCAATCACGAAGCGGCCGAACGATCAACCACAAACTGTCTGTCGATCTACGATCGAGTCTGTTGTAATCCCAATGTTTGGAATGGATGATCAAACCTTTTCTGGATTGTGCTCGTCGCTAGCAGAAGCGTCTATGGTGCAAAAGCTGTCGATTAATGGCGCATTTCGGCCTCTTACGCCGGCACAACGTACGTGGCGCTGGCAGTGGCTCACGTATGCGCTATTTAGTGGTGCTTCTCGATCGTCTATTGAAGAAATCAACTTGATGGGCGTCCAGCTAAGCAACGAAGATGTCGATGCTATCGCTGAAGTGCTAGCGACCAACCTCCCAGAACCTGGTCGAGCTGCTGAAGCTGCCGAACGTGCGTATGCCGATGGAGGAGGGGATGCCGAGTACGTATTCGTTCCCAAAGGCACCACTGTTTCAATGAAGGAGTCCATTGCCAGCCTACATGAAAGCACAGCGCTGGAAACCGTCGACGACTTCATGTTCCGCCTTCTCCAAGATGACGGAGAAAGCGAATTGGTTAATGTATTGATCCCTGGACGTGGTAACGGAGCCATTTCATCAAACAATGTTCGAAGAATTTTGGAAAACAGCTCAGAAGCACCACCTCAACCAACTCGTTCTTCAAATGGAATAAACTCGCTATCCCTCTCGATTGACAGCAATGCAGAACATGATATCACGGCATTGACTCGCTTCCTGCAACTTGTTGGAAGGTCCCTTTTGAAACTTTCAATTCAAACGGTAGGATCACGTGCTGTGGATGTTCATGAACTCCTGCAGGCGTGCCCGAAACTGGACCAGCTCTTCCTAGACAGCGTGTCAATTGACTTGAACACTTTGATGCTACAAATGGAGAACGGGAGCGCAACTATTCGCTGCTTTGGTCTTGCGTACTACAACACACCGGCTGAAGTTGTCACTCGATTCGCCAGGAAACTGGCCGATCCATATAGTGCACTCACAAGTGGAATGCGCGAACTATGTTTGAGTGCCAATAATGATGAATTTCCAATGACCGAAGAGAACATGAAGACATTCCTCAATGTGCTAGAGACCAACGATAAGCTGATGTACCTTGATTTACTTGTGGCACCAGCGTTATTTGACAAATACGCTGCTGCTTTTCGAAAGCATCACCAAGAAATGCTCAGCATTGAAAAAGAGAAACTACCACTTTGTTGTCGTGTGGCGTTCCTTAGTGTTGTCCGTGGTCACAGGACACCCGTAAACGATACATTTCTTCATTTTGACAACCATCTACTCCAGCACATATTTTCGTTTGCAGCTATCAGTGCGAAACGCACCGTTTGTCTTCGATGTGATCACTGAGTGCAGCTACGATTGATAGAACGGTATTGACAATTTTCTGGATTCATCATCACATACAAGAAACCTCAAGTGCTTATCGACATGGCATTCAGGATGGAAAATGGCCGTGGTGGAGAAGGCCAGCCTGGCACTGTGCCTATTCCAAAAGGAGTTGCGTGTGTCAAGACTAGTAATATTCTGTCATATGAACATGCAGGGGAATATTCGTTTGGTGGTCTTGCCAAAACGTTTACACCTGGAATATTCGTCAAGGCGGTGGAGATAATTTCTTTTCCTCTTGTTCCCGAGCAAGTAGAGAAGCTGATCAAGTACTGTGAAAAATCTCCTTTCGGACACAACATGATTACGAAGATGGATGAGTGCGTTCGTAAAAGTTGGCAACTACATCCGGATCAACTGGAGATCAATCATCCTTGGTGGCAATCTGGAATGGAAAAGTTGACTGATTTAATCGCTGGTCGTCTGGGCTACAAGGGTGTTCCTCTCCAATGTATGCTTTACAAATTGCTTGTATATGGATGGGGAAGGAAGTGGTTTGAAGATTCGCAGATGATGTTGCCTAAACTCAAAAGCCGAGTTGGTGTATTTAAGCGACATTTCGACGATGACCAGCAATGAACGCAGTATTAGAACTTTTGGTTGAGGATGTACCGGAAGTGAGTAGTTGTTGTTCGAGTCTCCTTGTTTGACAGCGAAATCTTCTGCAGCCACAATCATAGTTGACATGAAATCTTAAAATAACAAGCTGGTTGATTGCTGTGGGGGTTGCTGGTAAAAAGAGAAGTGATATTTCGCTAATCGCACTACACTTCAACTTAGTGTATCACGATATCTTAAGAACCTAATTCATATCGTCGAAAATGCGGCTCCGACCAGCGACTTAGTCGTAGTTGTCGGTGGACGAATAGTTCCCGTAGCTTTGGTTGTCGCCAGACGTGCCCATGCCAATGGAGCGACCAGATTGACGCGAACTCGCGTAAATTCCACGTGATCCGACGCCCATGTCGCCCGTGTCGTCATCTCCAGTGCTAGTACCCATGGCTCCACTCGAATAGCTCGAGTAGTTCCCACTATCCTCGTCATCCGAACGACGTGAGTGCTTCTTGGAACTTTGTTGCCCACCCGAGCCCAAGTACGAACCACCCGACGTGTCATAGTCATTGTCATCGTTACGACCATAGTCCTTCTTGTCACGTCCTGGGTCTCCAGTGTATTCCGACTTGTTTCTCTCGCTGCCTCCAGACCCGGAGTAGCTGCTGTCCCCTTTGGTGGGGTCAATTTGGCGACGATCATCCCAATCATCTCTCGAGACTCCAGTGCCAGTGCCACCCGCACCAGATGAACGATACGCCGAGCTCTTATCCGGATCGGTGTTGGAGCGATCGTCGTTGTCCTTGGACTTGTGGACGTTCTTATCGATGATACTCCGTAGTATCTCGAATAGTCTCCATCTTTGCTTGTCGAATTCTCTTGTGAAGGAGAGAAGGACTTCTCTTCAAATGTTTCGGACGTTTGAAGATAACTTTACTAGCTGCTCGCATGGTCGCAGATACGAATGACAGGAGCTGTCTCAATGGAAGAAAGTATCAAACGAAAGGTATTCACAATGCTACCTACGAAGTGGCAGCTAGCTGCTACTCATTAGTGCTTGGTGTACTTGCCCACAGCGTCCTTGGCCTTGTCCAGGAAGGAATCATCTTCTTTCTTCTTGTGGGAGTCACCGTGGCCCGTGTACTTCTCGACAGCATCTTTGGCCTTGTCCATGAAGGATTCGTCCTCCTTCTTCTTGTGCGAGTCTCCCAGCCCCACTGCGTCTTTAGCTTTGTCCAGGAAAGACTCGTCCTCTTTCTTCTTGTGGGAATCTCCATGACCCGTGTACTTCTCCACTGCGTCCTTGGCTTTGTCCAGGAAAGACTCGTCCTCCTTCTTCTTGTGGTCTCCCAGTCCCACGGCTTCCTTGGCCTTGTCCAGAATGGATTCGTCCTCTTTCTTCTTGAGGAACCCATGGTCTTCAGCAAAGTCCCTGGCCTGGTGCTTCATCGCCATCTTCTCCGCCTTGTGTAGCATCGAGTCCATCGTAGCCAAGTGAAGTGGTAAAGTGGTAAAGTGGCAGTGCTGCTGGTCGTGCAAAAGTCAAAGTGCTGTCCATACCGAATCCTGCATCTGCTCAAGAGTCTCAACAGATAAATCAGCCACGCCTGGATGTTCCACTTACGCCACCTGACCACTTTACCCATTCGACTAAATAATCAAATACTACAGTAATCATCTGCACCAAAGTTGAAACATTATGCATTAATTTCGAGACAACAGTCGCTCTAGTGTTTCTTGGCGAATGCTTTGGCCTTGCCAAACAGCTCTTCCATCTGGTTGTCTTTCTTGGCAGGTTTCGGCTGGCCTTGTTTGGCTAAAAAATCTTCGGCTTTTTCCATGGCTTTGTCTACTGTCGACTTGTCCTTGGCAACGTACCCGGGTTGGTGTTGCTCCGCCTCCCGTTGGGCCACTCGCTTTTGAGCGTACTCGGTGGCTTTCTCCTTGGCGTGGTACTTTTCAGCGGCGTCCATCGCCTTGCTGAAGATCGAGTCGCTCTTTTTGCTCTTGTCCTTGGTGGAATCACCGCCCGAATACTTTTCCGCCGCTTGCTTTGCTTTGTTGAGGAAGTCCATTGTGGCGGATTCGAGTAAAAGGAGAAATGAACGAAC
>NBNE01000876.1:0-16365 GCA_002215365.1 Phytophthora megakarya | reverse complement strand
TATGACCGACTGATGTCCGGTGTTACGACTATTATGGAGGAGAGAGCTATTCAAACTGGCGTTCCAACGTGTGACTCAATGGCAGCGTCAATTATGAAGCGCCTAGAGGATGAAGGGGTGATACAGCTTCTTCGCCCACGCGACCAGTCTGCGTTTGATGGTGATAATAGTCTTGATTCTGATTCCAACAGTGATGCTGTTGAGGAGACAGTATCCAGCCTGCCCAATTTACAATTGGGGTGACGCTATGCACTTTTTCCCGGAAGGAGTAAAGCTTCCAACTGGGACCCCTGAGCAGGCTTGGATTCACTGGTACTGTGGAAATTCAGCGCAAAAACTGCCACCATTCCGCAATATGCTTCCTAATGACTTGGGTAGTGGAAATCTACGCAAACGTCTCAGCGATCTAAAATATCTCATGTCTAAAATTGAGCGAGCGGCAAAAGAGCTCAATCTCTCAATAACAAATCTGTCTTCTTCTGAGGCTGTGACTGTCTTCCAGCAGTGTAAATTTGCGGTTGAGCTTCCTGCCGAGACAGAGAAGAACAGGAAACGCCGTCGCGGACAACTTGTTCGGCCATCAGTTGCAACAATCCTGTGGCGAAAGAAACCTAGACACAGTAACGGAGGCCTTGTGAGTACAAATTAAAAAGTAGTCATCTTTAAATGCAATGAGTACGCATGACATCATCATGAGTTGTTCTTGGCCGTTGCTCTGTGATTCATGCGTCCACCAACATGTTAGGCTTCATCACGTTGGTTGCGTTGTCGACGTAAGAACCTTCGAGGTGCTCGACTCACTGCATGTTTGCGCTTCGCAACAACGCAACAGTGATAGACGTGGGTTGTGCCATCGCAAAGGTGGCTCGTTCGAGAACCTTGAAAAGACCGAAGACCGTCACAACTGCACCAGAGGACCACAAGTTCCTACTCGCTATCGCGTCACACGTGCACTCAGCGAGGGCTCCTTCGTCATCTGCATCGTGAGGATTGAAGAGAGGTACTCGCGTCCCGCATCGCATCTGCACAGGAACCACTGGCGCAGTTCTGCACGCAGACAGCTAGTAGCTTAGCTTGCTTGCCGCCAAGTGCAATGCTTCCCAAATATGATACTATCCTGTGACAATTTATCGTCCTAAAAATTCCAACCGCCGTCCTGTAAATTCCGCCCACCAATAAATCAAAATTTCAAAATGTATTCTTGCACAATAATAAAATAATTAACCAAGATATACCGTGGATGCACAATTAATATCATACTCATATGCCTTTATCCAGTTCTAATTAATCAAGACAAAGTCGGCTCCTGAGCTTTATCATCCAGCTTGAACAATAGCGATTGCAGAAGTTTTTTACGCATACTAGTTGGTGGCAACTGTTCTTCTGATTGTATTCCATGTAGTGCGTGCATTGAGCAGCTTATCGCACCTTGGACAGGTAATTTATCGTCACAAGTCCAGGTTTTCCACACGTCCGACTCGATTGTTTCTCCATTAAGCTGAACGTTGGTTAACTCGACTTCACCGCTGTTTGCAAGCTTGACGAGAATCAAAATCATTTGACGCTGATCGAACGCATTGAGCTGGAGATTCCTGTATGATTCCACTTGTTGTAGTGGGTGGAAGCAGTTGAGCACGCCCAATCGATCGAGCACCTGTGTCTTCGTTGCCAGGTCGAGCAACGACAGTGTCTCACTGAGATTCCATTCGTCAACGATTCGGCTGAACAGCACAATAAATACTTCACCCCGGAATAAGCATCCAGTTGTGGAATCTCGCTCGAAAGTACCAAAATGCTCCATAATTCGCTGCGTTTGACTGCAAGTGAAATAGTACAGTGTAGATATGGAGCGCAATCCCACCAATTTCATTTCTCCTGTTACCTGTAGCTGCTTGAATTCCTTTAGGAACTGTTCGAAGGCTCCATCGTTGAGCGCTGTACAAAGCGCGTATGGTCGTCGTGTCATAACAAAGTCGAATTCGAGTATTCCTAAGCGCGGGAACTGCCAAGTATTCCCCATTACTATTGGTATGTGATTTAGCCTCATATTCCGGAAGCCGCCTTCTAGAGGCTGCGCTACTAAACCATGTTGTGAGGTGTCCATTAGCTTCAGTTGTTGCCTCATTTTCCTCTCCATCTTGCTCACTTCCATGATTCTCATTAGAATGCGCCGATCAATTGAATTGGCCATGTTAAGTTGGTATCTTCCACTCGGGTTGCTCACATTTACAGAAATCCACTTCCCAACCTTTTGCTCGACGTGGCTCTGCTCGATATCGGATAAATTTTCGAGTCCAATAGTCATGCAAATATCACCACATACATCAATTTTCCCGTCTCCGTCTTTGTCTTCGAAGAATTGGTCTGGCGTCTCCATTGAAGCACAGTCGTAAATTTCCTCTGTGACTGCATTTGATTGAGAAGATGACATTTGTAGGATTTGGGGAATCAACATAGCAGCAGCACTGGCCTTTTCCACTTGAGAAGTATGGGACTCAAAGAGTGACAGAAAAATATTCGCTTGGGCTGTTGTAAATGTATACTCTTCTGCCAGAATGCGGATGCAATATAACTTAGCAGCCTCATCACCATCACGCGAGTGGCCAAAGGATCGATCTATCAGTTTTACAATTTGGTTGAAACCATCACTGGGAATTAACTCCTCATGTCGGTCATAGTTTGGCTGGAATTTTATCTGCATGGATCCTTGCGGTGGAATTGATGCCATTAGCGCCTTCTCATCTTTTCTATTGAACGTGAATGGTGCTCCGCTGTGCATTGAGTCCATGATCTCTATTATGTTTTTCAAAACAAGCTGCAGTAGTTCTCTCAGTAAAATGCCATCGGACCGCTCACTCAAATTTAAATTAAAGGTGCCGCCACCGTACATTGTCCCCTCCAAGTTGCCGTCTAATATCTCTAGATTGCAATTCCCAATATCGATCTGGCACTTCGAAACAGCGCCTGAGGCTATCGAGCGCAGAATAGCTTCTCCTCCTACGACCCCGATAGGGTTTCCACGGATGACAAGAGACTCGAGGACAGTATTTTGTTGGAGACAATTGACAAATACCAGTACTGACTTCGCTTGAACGTAATTATTGGAAATGTCCAAAACTCGCAGCGATTTGTTTGTCGCTAAACATGCACCGAGGTCAGCATCGGCTCTTCCATTGTTTCCTAGTGTGTTGTCCGATAAATCCAAATGTGTAAGCGTCAAATTTTCCATCATGCCTCGAGCCAGATGCTGTGCTGGTTCGCCACGAATGTTGTTCCAGGATAAATTGAGAGACTCGAGAGGTGTTGAAATTCGCAGAAGTTCTCCAATAGAAATAGCAGCATGAAAAATGTGATTGCGGCGAAGATCGAGATGTTCCAATGTGCATCGATTCAGTAAGGACTGCATTAATGTCCTTACTGCTTGGTCGCCAAGCTGGTTATTGCCGAGATCCAGTGATTTAAGACACATATGAGGGTTCTCCAGCGTCCTGTAAATCGTGAGGATTCCCTTGGCGCCTAGTTTGTTCTCCGAAAAGTTAAGATGCTTTAATTGTTTCATCGGTACACCATTGAGGATTGCGGACGATCCGCTACCAGAAACACCTACGTTCTTCATCGACAAAGTCTCAACTGGCACAGGGAGCAATTGGAGAGCATTACCAAGTGCCTCCGCTCGTTTATCACCAAAGTAGTAATTATCATAGCGTAAAGCTTGAGTTGATTGGTCATAACGTGATGACCGCTTCAGATCTAGCACGGGTAGCACCAGCAGCGATGAGTTTTGGCAGTTAGCAATGTACCGACCTCGTGAGGAGTCAGGTCTTTTGCTCGACGTGCTGTCCTTGTAAAGTCTCCAAAAGTCCTCAGGTCCGTTGTCAACGTTTCCACCACTATTCGAGCTTTTGTTCCCTTGCTTGTCAGTGGCGTCGTCGTCAACCACTTCTCGTTGAAACTTTTGTTTGATCTCTAGCAATTTTGCTGCTGCCATCGCTGCAGTCCGCATCTCTTCGCTCTCCTCCTCGTGTTCATTTCCATCTTGTTCAATGTCATCTCCCTCATAATGTGCCGTTCCGTGTTCATCATTCTGGCCAGAGCCATTGTGGGTCAAAACGTCGATCATCTTGCGCGTTTTGGCTAAAATCTTGTTGGTCCGATGTGCGACTTTGAATGCTTTCCATGCATCCTGCCCTGTCGGAGGCGTTGAAACTACAGCTGTGAGGTTCCTGGAAGACATTGGTAGTGGTTGGGGCAGCGACGTGGGTGGCGACTGCAAGTTCCTCGTCTTTCTGGCCATCTGGGAGCTAGTGGGCGTCTGCAGATGCGAGTGTTGTCCCGCACTGGTCAGTTTGAGGCGCTGAGAGACCAACGAGCGGCTGGTGCCCATCAAGGACAGCGGTGGCGGGCCGTTCATGGGCGTGGAGGGTACTGAGAAGGGCGGGACACACTCACGCAACATGTTTTCAATGAGTTCGTCCTTGGCGCCTTCGTTCGTCCATCGCCAGAGGTCTGCGCGAGGGAAAGCTGACGCCTCGGAGCGTCTCCCACGTGCAGATAGAGTCGATGGTTTCGTTGACGCGCCTGGCGGAGGCCGCGCAGGCTGCGGCTTGATCCCCATCTTCTAGTGCGCCTATCAATAGTTGAAGTGACCATCACTCCTGGTTTTGTGTAAGAATTGTGTGTATGTGCCCATTTCTCCGGACTGGGTAATTTTGTGTATGCATTGTGTACGGAAGTGCCCATCGGAAAATAAGGGGGGCGGACGGCCAGTCTATTGTTACTTTAGAAGCATGACGAGCGTGAACGACGTGGTGCTGGAGGAAGTGAAGCCCGTCAGCAGCGGCAGCGGCCCCGACCAGTGGATTGAGAACCTGCGCAACGGCAAAGTGCTGAGCGAGCTGGAGCTCAAGCAGGTGTGCGAGATGGTCAAGATGCTGCTCATCGAGGAGTCCAACGTGCAGCCCGTGAGCAGCCCTGTGACGGTGTGTGGTGACATCCACGGCCAGTTCTTCGACTTGCTGGAGCTGTTCCGCTGCGGCGGAGAGATCGAGAACACCAACTACATCTTCATGGTGCGTGTGCTCTCTCTATGCGGCAGAGCAAGAGACTGACGTGAGTTTTGTTCTTCCTGTAGGGCGATTTCGTTGACCGTGGACACAACAGCGTGGAGACCTTCGAGCTTTTGCTGTGTCTCAAGGCGCGGTACCCGGACCGCATTACGCTGCTGCGTGGCAACCACGAGTGCCGACAGATCACGCAGGTCTACGGCTTCTACGAAGAGTGTGTGCGCAAGTACGGCAATGCGAACCCCTGGAAGTACTGCACTGATGTGTTTGACTACCTCAACTTGGCTGCCATCATTGACGGGCGTGTGCTGTGTGTGCACGGTGGTTTGTCGCCCGAGATCCGGACGCTGGACCAGATCCGGACAATAGAACGTCAGCAGGAAATCCCTCACGAAGGATCGTTTTGCGACCTCATGTGGTCCGACCCCGAGGACATTGAAACGTGGGCCATGAGCCCGCGTGGCGCAGGATACTTGTTCGGTGCCAAGGTTACGCAGGAATTCAACCAGATCAACGGACTGGACCTCATCTGTCGTGCGCATCAGCTCGTGCAGGAAGGCTACAAGTACATGTTCGACAATAGCCTCGTGACGGTTTGGTCGGCACCCAACTACTGCTACCGATGCGGTAATGTTGCAGCCATCCTGTCGTTTGACGAGAATCTGGAGCGTGATTTCAAATTGTTCCGTGAGGTACGATTAGTGATATTGTGGGGTTGTTGTTTCGATGTTCATGATCTGACGAGTTTCACTGATTCAGGTTGCCGAATCATCGGATGGCTTTAACCAGCGTGCGCTGGTGCCGTATTTCCTGTAAATCGGTGGGCAAATAGTGCTCTGCCTTCCATTTGAGCTTCATTTGCATTCGAGCTCGTCGCGTGGGTCACTCTTATATTCTCTCACATCGACAAGGGACAAGGATGTTAAGATTGATATCCTGACGAGAGTTTGATCTGACAGATCCTTTAAACTAAGCTTTTTCCATGCACATACGATGAATTTGTACTTGTATGATACGTTGAATCATGACCGGGGACGAAGTGGAGTCACATGCACTACCTGCGGCTCCGACATCCAACTTGCCTGCACAGTGTATGCAAAATTCCATCCGTATGCAGCCCCTCCATACTCTCCAAGCTTGTTTAGGCAGACCATACCGCCCAGGAAGTGTGGGTACACTGCTGCAATTTTGTGAAGCGCACGTTCACAAGCTTTTCGCGGCTATCAAACAACGGTTTAACGTCAGAAGGTGTTGTGTGTAGAACGAAAAATGCACGTACATGAGCACCCCTCTTCATTTCCTGGACAGCAAAATAAGAGGGCAAGAAGCGCATCATAACATCTCCATCTCCCGTGGCAGCAGCACCGCCGATCGCTGAGTCTACATAAGCTCCAGCGCCAGGTATCGCAGCATCCCCGACACGTCTACCAGCAATAGTGAATCATCAGTCTCCTGTAACACACACCGTAGCTAGCACTCACCCTGCAATTTTGTGTGTCGCTCCGTTGGAACTTGTCCCCGCAGCCATGTGTCCATTTTCCGCCAGCGCCACCATCCCAATAGTGTCGTGGTTCTCTTTCGATATCAAACTCTCGATTTCAGCATTATTCTGCTTGCTTGGCGTACTTCGCAGAAGAGATTGTCCTTGTAGCTCTGTGTACACCTCACGTTGCGATGGTATTGGCTGGTACGGTGGACATGAGGAGTTCTGCCCCACAACGTTGCGGAAGTAGTTGGGCTGACAATTGTGGTACACCCAGTTCTGGTAGATCTCCCGCGAGTGTGGAGTGTCCAGTGGTGTCTCCTCGAACCCCATCATCTTGGCAAAAGCCAGCGCTCCATCTCCAGCCAAAACACTGTGTGACGAGTGCTCCATGACGGCGCGTGCCACTTCAATTGCAGGTTTGATCCGTCGCAGCTGGGCCACTGCGCCCATTTCCATCGTGGTTCCATCCAAGATCATAGCATCCAGCGTCGTCTCGCCATTGGAGTCGGGACTGCCTCCGTAGCCCACAGTGTAGTCGCATTGGTCCACTTCGCAGCGATTGCAGCCTCTTGTGATAGCGTCTAACGCATGAGATCGACTATTACCAGACCTATGCAGAGCCTGAAAGCCCGCACGCGTCGCGTTCACGAAGGGCCACGTGTTGATCACCACTACACCACGCTGCGGGATGTCATGCGCAGAGCCCAGGAGCATTATAAAGCACACAGCCACCGTGAAGCTGCCGCATATCCATCGCTGGTGACTCTCCTGTCGAGGTTGGTCCATTTTCTTTGAGATTAGTAATCTCAGATTACGGCTGATGCACAAATCGGACTATTTTGTTTTTGAGGAAGTTGAAGTTGACATCAAAAATACATTTCATTGGTACAGTCAAGCTACTTCCATTCAGGTTTCTCTCTAGCGCGAACTGCAGCTTGTTGTTGTGCACGTAATGCCTTTGTGAGAGAGACACTTCTCGCAATGCGTTGCACGTATGCTGGCGCTTCGATTGTACGGGGCTTGAACGTGCACTCAGCGAACTCGCCTATTTCTTTCTCTTGTAGGGCTCGACGCTGCTTGACAGTGTGGGCTTGACTTTGCTGTTGAAGACGCTGCAGATAGGTATCGGGGCTTGACAGGATTTTAAGCCGACCTTCGTGACGCTCTGACACGCGGTTCAACTGCGGTCGAAAAGTCAGTGATGCCATCTCCTCTTGCTCCATCTTCAGCTTCATCAGCCGCTGGGTCGTCTCTCGGCGCAACAAGTCACCACGACTAAGTTCAGTGATGGATCGAGGCTTCCGTCTGGTGCTCATCTGATTAATTGTCGGTTTAAATGTGCAATTCGGGTCCTGAACATCAGGAATGTTAGGTCTTAGTGATCCAACAGCCACGAACAGCAAAGCATGAATGGCACTTACCGATGATCGAACTGTTTTTTTCTTGATGTTGTCATGCTCTTTGCGAAGCGCATATGAGGAAATACGCTCTAAGAAATCACCTTTACGTCCATTCTCCATCATAGCTAGCGATTTCTTGTTGATGGTAGGCTTGTACGGACCTGAAGTCAACTGCTGCTTGGTCATCTCTATTCGCTTGTGACGTGCGTGCTCATGGAATTTTTGTCGCTCAATGAAGTTTTTAAACTGTCGGGAACGCTCCTCTTTGTTCTCTCGGCTCCGTTCACCGTCCACTGATCGTGGTCCTTGTCCACTTCGTAATCGATGTGGACTTTCGCCTCCAGGTCGTACCGATATGTCGTCTTGGCATGATTGTGGTGCGCTCACTTCCAAGTTGTATCTATCTTCATCGCCGTCATCACCGAACAGAGATAAGCTTCTCCTCCTTCCATTGAGACTTCTAGACGGAGATTTCCCGTCTTCTGCATCGCCGCAGCATGGTTTACTTAAACGCTCGTAGATGTTTTGTTGTAAATAAAGCTGCGCTGAGACCATCTCGGATCGAATCCCGTTCACTTTTGGATAGAATGTGCATTCAGCCAATTCTTTCGCAGCAGCTTCACGCGACGCTGCTGTTAGGGACGGTGAAGAAGTTGCCTTGGACTCCATGTACTTCGCTTTGACTCTGTCAGTGGGATTGATCTTCGGCTTAAATGTACACTGGCGCTCGACCTCCGCTTCCTCGTCAGCTTTCAGTCTTGCTGCTAGCTCCTCTCGAATCCTGTAATTATCGGCCTCTTGATATAGCCGTTCGGACACTTCTTGCGTGACGCTCAGACCCTGGTTGGAGGCGTTAGAGGACTGTCGGCCACGTAACTTTGCGACAACTTTGGTGGACTTGGGATTGATCTTTGGCGCAAACGTACATTCGTCCAGCTCGGACTGCAATAACTGCTGCTTCATTTGCTCTCGACTAGCATCCTTTTGAGACCTCCAGCGGGTTACTCGCGCATGGAATTTACCATCCGTGTTATTGTTGCTTCCACACCCGCCACTTTTTCCCCCATTGTTGCCTCCATTTTGGATGTGATTGTCATCAAGCTCATCTCGGAATTGCTCTGTGAAGTCGAGATACTGTTGTTCGTCTCTTACATCGTGGTTAAGATTAAAGTTATCGTCGCCTTGTGCGTGCATGTAGTTTTGCCGATTGGTAGTGCCAGTTTCCCCAAAAACGTTGGGTCCTCCGAAACCTGACAACGAGATTCCCATTTGCTGATCATGTGGGGTGAAAATATTGTTATCATACGCGGCTGGCCCAAGTGGGTCTTGTAAACCTTCATTGTGTCTATCGAAGAGCATTTCACTAGATGCACCAGCCGACTGAAACTGTGTAGCTTGTCCATGAGATGGTTGTTGATAATGAACTTGAGCATTGTTTATTTGACTCGAAGCAGAAGTCCGAGTCTTGTTAGCCATCCACTCTTGTACACTCAGTCGTTTTGATGTGTCATGTGATACTCCTGTTGAGAGGGATTCTGCATTGCTCTCGACAACTATAGCCCCTGGTTTGGAGACTATTGCTGCGGGATCTGACACTGGAGGCATCAAGAAGGATCGAGGAGCTCCAGCAGAAACAGGCACAGGGAATGGCATCGGTGTCACAGTCGCACCAAACGAGAATTGGGGAGGTGCTGCTGACGGTTGGCCCATGCTGAACGGAGGTGCAGCTGTAGCTGGTACACTAGGAGCTCGACCTCCTGTGACGGAAAACGAGAATGCTGGAGAAATATTTGGTGATGTGCCCATACCTGGGACAAACGAAGAGGCTTGATAAACTGCGGTGGGCGGTGTCTGACTATTCTTGACCGTTGTCGGGACGGGAGGCGGTGCAGCATTGGTAGACCCAGCTTGAAGCTTAGCAAGCTGTTGAAAGAGCTGCATCTTGGAGATTTCCCCGCTTTTTAGCTGCTGCATGAGCCCGGACACGGCTAGTCCTGGTGACGGTGAGGTCTCCATTGTCCAACCACTTGTACACTTGTACACTCGTTGTTGTTGTGAAGAGTCCGATGGAGAGCTATTTCTATTTCTAGCGAAGTTGAAGTAGAAAGTACCGTACTTGTTTTATTTAAGACGACTGGTAATTTTAGAAAAAAATGTCCGGTCTAATTCTCTGGATTTTATCCAGAATCTATACAGCGGCTGTCGTGCAAAACTAACGGAACGGATTCTTAAACTAAGTAGTTACGAATACTTCTAAAGGCAAACACTATGCTTCTTCAAGTAACATTTTCTCAAACATCCCAGTCACATCGTTCTGTTCTTCTTCGTCCAACTTCGCGAGGATCTCAATGAACTTGTTCGTACAAACATCGGACTCGGATTCAATGTCAAACCCAACGGGTGTGAGTCGAGTGTATGCCTCCAAGACCATACCGGAGCCCTCGTGTATTCCAGTTGACGGACGAAGGACCCACCACCCGGTTTCGTCCGTGTACATACCTTCAAACTCGCCCTCTCCTTCCGTCAAAGCACGCCAGACGAACACCAGTCGATCATCTTCAATATATCGTTTTAACACAATATGCATCGTTAGAGTCGCGTCATTGCCCAGCTCTAGCGAATAATCCAAATGATCCATCCCACCCACGGTGTTCTCTGGGTCTTTGGTTTCACCTTCGTACGGAAAATCGCTTGGATATTTAAACATCATCGACGATAGCACTTGATTGGTTTCCTGAAAGCCAAACGGGATGATAGTAGCGTCTGCACTCTCCAAAAAGGTTTTGCCATGATTCCTATCGCGGTTGATGGAAAAATCCAGCAGTAGTGGTGACAGTTTGAAGTCAATACCTCTCCAAACTGCGTTGGTCATCGCGTACACGCTTTCCAGTTCACTATCAAATGTCTTGAATAGTGATGTACTTCTGCTTGGGGTCTGCTTTTCGAATGAATATAGCCTTGATGGTGGGCTGCTGATTAGGCGTTGTTGCAGCAACTCGTTCATGTGACAGATCAGCTTCGATTGACCAGCAAGAAGTGCTTGCAATTGTCGCTGTTGCTCCTCGGCATTCAGACGACGTTCTTTTTGATGAATCGCAGTGGCTCTCCATGCACCTAGGGAGAGGTTGTTTACTGCCTCGATATTTGCACGTGCTTGAGCTTCTTGGAGCTTGGTTAGAGTTGCGGATAGCTCGATCGTTTGCTGTTTGAGCAGCTCCCGGTCGTTCCGAATCTTCTTGAGATAACGCAGTTGTCGTTTGGCAGCTTGTGCAGCGCGAATCTCGCGGCGCCGTTTGCCGGGGTCCTCGTTTACTTGAGTTGGGCTCTTGGTTTCAGCTAGCGAGCTATAGTTTTCGTCGTTGATAGAGCAATTTGACGTTGGGGGTAGTGCGAGGCGCGGACTGGTAGGGAGCGAGTTGCTTGTTTCACATACAAAATCCGACGCTGGGTCGATCTCTTGGAGAAGCGAATTCAACGCTGCGAGCGATGCGGGATCCATTTCCTGGTGGGCTATCACCATCTCAACTGTTTGGGTATTATAATAGTTTTGTTGAGTGAGGACCAATTCGCAACGGACCACTGAGACGCAGTTAGTGGATACTTACATGTAAGTACTCTACGAGTATTTGTACCCACAGTAGGGATTTGCACACGATGGCCTTTTTCAGGTTAGAGAGAATCGGGAACGATCGTAATCTCTGAGTCCACGTCACCATGGTATGACTTCTTTTCATGTTCTTTCGCTTGGGTGTTGTCAAGTCTGCAACTCCACTAATAGTTGTCGTTCTTGCGGTGCCAAAGTCTCTCTTTCCCGCTGTAGCCTCCCCATGGTCGATGAGGAATTCCGTGCTATACAGCACAAGAATACAGCCCGTTCGCGGAGATAATTTGCGACACTGTCGTAATCTCCGATCCAGCATCAACATGAACTGCATGCACATCTGCCACGGAGCGAATACATATGCGGTAATTTCGACTAACTGTTTAGTAGGCGTCCCATAAACCAAGACCAACGAACATCAGTCCTTGCTCTACGAGATAATATCTCGGAGATACCCGTGTATCCAGATCCAGGACTTCATGCTGATTTCTGTGAGAAAGCTGTGAAGTCTTTGCCGTCCTAAATCGTTCTTTGAGCAAATGGTGCTTTGAACTCCAAAAGCAATAATCGCCGCTCCTTCGCAAAAGGCTTGCCATCACAATAAGCTATTGTCAATAACCATTGTCTTCGTTCTCGGATCAGCCTACGAAATATAAACCACAGTCTCAACGGTCTGCAGCCTATCAAACTCTCCTTGCTTTGCAGCAAGCGTTCGCCACACAAACACTGCGCGATTCGGCTCAACATATCTCTTCATTGCATTGAACTCGGAATCCTCCAGCTCATCATTGGAGCTTGGAGCCAAAATCATCAACGACACGACACGTTTGCTTAAAGCTAAACGGGATCTCGGTCGCATTGGAACAGTGTGGGTCTGGCGACGGATGGACTCGTCCGAAGCTAGCTGAAAAGCTATGTACTTAGTAGGTAAGCTTACGATAATATTTACGCACGATTCGTTTGGTGAATCAGCAATTTCTCCATCAGCCTCATCATATAGGTGATATCTTCCTCATCGGAGCGCACAAACATCTTGACAAACCGAGGTGGTACGTGTGGCCCACCGAATCCAGTCGGCACTAACCGTGTGTAGATTTCGAAGACCGTTGCCAGGTTATCTTGTGTGTGGGCATCTGACGGACGCACAACGACCCACACAGTTTCATCCATTGCTAGGCCGTCGAACTCGCCTTGTCCTTCACTCCGTGCACGCCACACAAACACCACTCGATCTGCTTCAACGTATCTCCTGATGGCGCAATAGACCACGAACGACACACTCTCACCCGATTCCCACGAGTAATTCAAGCGATATGCCGAAGCCGTTGTGTTTTCTGGGTCCTCAATTCCCTCACTACGCGGATTTTCTCTCGGGTCCGACAGCATCGCGAAGGACACGGCATGTTTCGCTTGCTCAAAAGCAAAGGGGATGACAGTCGCATCCGCACTCTCGAGGAACGTCATGCCTTGATTCCACTGCCACGTGCGTTTGTACATGGGCGAGGACGAGAACTTGACGTCCGAGTTTTCGATCACCTCGTCCGTTTGAGCGTAGATGGCGTCCAACTCGTGTACAAAGGTCTTGAACAGTGCCGTGCCCTTCTTCTCCCATCCAGTAGCCTGTCCTTCCAGGGCCATGAGATTCTCCAATTGACTGCTCGCCATGCGATGTTGCAACAGCGAGTGCATCTGATGGATCAACTTGGCTCGACTGATGACAACCTGCTTAAGTCTCCGCTGTTGCTCCTCGGCCTCCATCCGACGTTCCTTCTGGCGGACGCACGTGGCTCTCCACACACTGAGCGCCAAAGCATCAGCCTTCTCGGCCTCCTTCTTGGCCTTCTGCTGTGCGTTCTTCATCCGTTCCAGTTCTTCCGTCAGCTCTCGCGACTGCTGCTTCAACGTCTCGCGCTTGTCCTTGACGCGCTTGAGGTATTTGACTCGGCGCTTGGCTGCCTGGGCGTTAGTGATCTTGCGTCGTCGCTCGGCTTTCGTCTGTTGGGGACTCGCAGCATTTCGGTCGCTGTCTGATGCCGTATCCGTTCCGACGGAGCTTTGCGCCTGAGCCAGGGACGTCTCCGTCTCCGATACCAGCAACTGACTCGCAAGTAGCAACTCGTCCACAGGCAGTGGTGGGTGGTGCGTGTCTGGAACACCCGGCGCCTCATATTCGCTTAGGAACTGCGTCACTGCCGCCAAGGTGGCGTCCATTTGCTGTCGGTCTTCCATCCTCTACTGTTTATTGCGAATATTCTTGGGATAAATCCAAGGTACTTTCAGTACCATTACGGGACAAACAATCCATCCACCCATATGCAGCGTTTGGAACAGAAAATTGACTTGACTACTATCAAAATAAAGATCGGAACACCTCCCGCTACTGTAACTCTGCAAACAATCTTCATGAATAGTATGACAATTCTACATGTTACGTCGGTCTTGCTGTCCGAAGCTAACTGTAAATTAATTAACGACGTACGCTAGTAAACACATATGCTTCGCGGGTAAGATTGACCACCCACAAAATGATTTGGTTTTCCAGGCATCACCAACGATTGATACAGCTGTGCACGCGCAGCCATGTACGGATATGGACATCTGCATCGACAACAATATATGAGAAGAGTGTTTACCGTTATCGTCGTCCGAGCGTCCTGCTCATTTCGGAATTTACTCCCAGGCCTCAATTACTCTCGAGGCCCAACGACAAGGCCATGAACTGGTACACTCGCATTGCACTGTTCACAACTCTGGTTGTGGCATGTGCCTCATTCTCTACAGCTCAAAGTGGCTCCGGTTCAAGTGTCACGTGTCGGACGTCGCAGTACCTGGATGAAACTACGGGAGAATGCGTCAACTACCACAGTCAAGGACAAAAGGCTGAGACTGACTACGGTCAAGCGGTCGACTCTGGCAACACTGCGTGGATGCTCATGGCCAGCGCTTTAGTGATGATCATGACCCCGGGCGTTGCTTTCTTCTACGCTGGTCTTGCCGGTGATGAAATGGCGTCCAATACGATTATGATGTCGTTCGTTAGCATGGCCCTAGTGTCCGTCCAATTTTGGGCATTCGGATACTCGGTGGCATTTGGATCCAACGGTGTATTCACTTGGACAGGATACAACAACGTCGGGCAAACTCCAAGCGGCACTTACGGCACTGAGATCCCTCATATTTTGTTCGCCTTCTTCCAAACCCAATTTGCCATGATCACTCCAGCGCTTCTCAGCGGTGGCATTGTTGGACGCATGAAATACGGGTCTTTCCTGCTCTTCATTTTCTTGTGGACATCGTTGGTGTACGATCCGTTGGCGCACTGGATGTGGTCTCTCAAACTTGACGGATCGTGGGCGATCACTGCCATGGGTTGGGAGGGTAAGATGGGGTCTCTCGATTTCGCTGGCGGTACTGTTATCCACATTTCAAGCGGATTTGGAGCTCTTGCTGCAGCGTTGATGGTCGGAAAGCGCTACAATCACAGTGAGCCTGTCAAACCCCACAACGTGCCACTGGTGATGATCGGACTCACTCTGTTGTGGTTCGGTTGGTTCGGCTTCAATGCTGGTTCGCAAGGTGCAGCGGATGGTATCGCAGCTACTGCTGCGATCAACACCCACTTGGGTTCGAGTGCTGGTTTTCTGACGTGGGTTGCACTCGAATTCGCCACAGACAAGAAATTCGATCCTTGTGGTGCTGCTAGTGGTGCTGTAGCTGGTTTGGTTGCTATCACACCTGCCTGTGGCTACGTGTATCCGTGGGCGTCGGTCGTGTTTGGTGTTGTGGGTGCAGCTACGGGGTTTTCTGCAATCCAGATGAAGAACTACCTACGCTACGACGATACCCTTGACTCATTCGCCATTCACGGTTGCGTCGGTGTCATGGGTGGCTTGATGACGGGCCTGTTTGCTACATCAGACGTGAACCCGAACATCGACGGCGGAGCTTTCTACGGCAACGGTGCCCAGTTTGTTCATCAGCTGGTGTCGCAGAGCGTAGCTGCTGGTTACTCGTTCGTGGTGACGATGATTATTTTGTACCTGCTTAAGATCACGATCGGTCTTCGTGTAGATGAGGACAAGGAGGTAAATGGCATAGATGTCACCTACCATGGCGGTCTCGCGTATGACTACAGACCACAAAATTGCACGACGAAGGTGGATAAGCGCGGCTCGAGCGAGTTTGCATTGATGGAGGTTCCAGCGTTGGCGCCGTTGTAACTGTTTAACCAAATGTTTGTTAAGACTAAACTGCATTTTATTGACCAGGCGTAAAAGCTTCAAAGAATGATGCAAGAGATTCTCCTGAAATTGTGCGTTCTTCGTCGTTTTTGTATCAAATTGAAAGTGAAATTGAAGTTGCTCAGTTATGTCGGCTAAAACTACGCCCAAAACTGCGCAAAGTTGCAGCAATGCATACGGGCAGCAGCACCGGTAGTACCCCCAGGAGCAGGGACTCCGAAAATACTATTTTTATTAAATACTTTTGTATTTTGGTTGAAAAGTTATTTATTTTCGGCTTTGCTTTGAAATGCTAAAATATCTGTTTTTGTTATCTCTATCGCCAATAACCCTAGCGGCGAAATCTGAAGCTCAATCACTGGTCCACAGATTGCCCTCGTTTGACTGGAGCACGTGGATCGCTTCGTGAGGCACCAAGCCTCTCACATCTGTGCATTTTCACTCTGTGCAACACACTCACAGCCCTCTGTCTGGATACTTTCGAGATGCAGTGGGGTCATCGCTTGACGGTGCAGGCCAACCACTGTTTTGGCTTGGCTAAAAAATCTCTCGACAACATTAGAAGTCGGAGCGA
>NBNE01000875.1:0-16374 GCA_002215365.1 Phytophthora megakarya | reverse complement strand
AGCTGACCTTTAGCAGCCGCTTCGGTTAGACAAAATTTGAAGATAGCCAACCAAGGACCTCGACCATCTCGCGGTTTATCATCCATTTCAGGGCGTTCAAATGGCCACTTTAGTAGCCGAGCAGACTACATCCGTTCAGTTAAAAATGTTCGCTGGAGAATAAACTCTAAATCTTCCATTTTCACATGCGTCTTCGAGAACTTTCGGGTGTACATATCTGATGAGATATTCATTGACGAGCCGATCCACGGGCGGTACTGTCGCTTGAAGACGGTAACGACAAATAATGTCGCCTACAAATATGTGCGATATATTCATCATTCTGAGTACTTCTTTTATAATGATGTTTCACCAGTATATACTTAAGTAGGCACGAATCTATCACTCGAAAATTATGTGATTCGCTTCGCTTGAAATGCCATCGCGGCAAGTCCATATAGTTTGCCTTCAGTCAATTTTTGCATAGCTTGTGAGTGCACGTATATATCGAGAAAAAATCGTCGAAGCTTCTAAATATTTGCATCAGTACGTGTCATTTTCGTGCAATTTTACTTAATTTCTTGGTGTGTCTGTGGAAGTAGAGCGAGTCTTCAAAATTGTGATATAATATCCATAACCATCCAAAATGAATTCATGTGAAACCAAACTATAAGGACAATTTTGTCTTCTTAATTCATACTTCGATTCCAGAATTTATTCGCGCCGGTGTATTTTCGTAAGTCGAGAGACTTGGCTTTCCTCTTTCTGAGCTGTCGAAACGCACTAACCGCAGACCGTGGGATTCTCAAAAGTTTTTACGAACCCCAACTGGAGCGACTTCGCTATGCCAAAATGGGCAGCATAACCAATGGAAGCCGTCGATCGCAGCTCCAGTCCAAACTGTTTTACCCTGTCCAAAATCCCGATTGAGTTTGTATTTACTGCGGTGCTTGCCAATCGACTCAAAAAATTTCGGATATACGAAGGTCGGGTCTTGAAAACAACTGCAGCTTGTTCAACTGGGAACGGTTAACTTGGTTCAAACGAGGATTCGCGTTCGGATCAAACAAACACTGCAATATGATGGAAAGTAAACGACCACATCAACAAACATCTAATACAGCGTGAGTCCAATAAAGTCCATAACTTGAATCTAGAATTAATTTGACCACGTCTCAAATAAAGAAAAGCACCAAATCTACTAAAAATATATCATAGATCCCACTTCCTAAACTCTAAGCTACATCGTTCTAACTGTTAAATCCTAGACGACAACACAAAGCTTCATTCTCAGAAAAGAACATGAGCACTCAGCCCGCGTCCGTCGCGTCGAATGTGGAGCTTCTACTGGGCGAGACACGCGCGCATCTGCTGCATAAGGAGCCGGACCGAGCGCGCGTGAGTTTCCTGCGTCTGCCAGACCTCGAATCGCGTCGCCAGAGCTATCTAGAAGCGACTTTACGCGACTTCTACGCCGCCGGATTATTCGACGTTCCAGTGCTGCTGACGTTCCTAGAAGCGCTGCCGAGTTGGCACTGGACGCTGGATGGATGCGCCGTGCTGCACAACGTGAGTTCGGCTCTAAGAGCGCCCAGCAGCGACGCGGGGGGAGGTGGCAACGCTCTAAGAGCACTAGAAGCACGACAACGCAAGTTCCCACAGCTGCCCTTGGCCTTTTTCCTCTTAAAACTGATGAGTCACTTAGAAGGGAGTGCGAGGGTACGAGCCGAGAGCTACTGGTACGCGTGGGTGAGTCCTACGCTGAGAGCAGTGGCCAGTGGCCAGTCGCTGGAGCTCAAGATCCTCTCAAGAACAGGCAGAAGCGAGTACCGACAGGGAGACGCCAGCAAAGAGGAACTTTTGTACGCTCCTGGCAATGCTGGGACCTTTGATAACGACAGACGCAACGCTCTGTGTTGGGTGGGAGAGCGAGAAGAAGAAGAGACGGCGGCATGGCCCGAGGAGAAAGATCGCACCAAGGCTCAGTGGAGACTTATTCCTTCGGATGTGCACTCAGATACGTTCTTGATTCAAAGTGTGAGATTTGAGGAGTATTTGTACTCTGCAGATTATGCAAAATTTAAGAAAGATGCCAGAGGGAAGACGAGAAGCAGAGTGTTCACGTGGAGGAAAAAGGGAGAATCCCCTGGACCTGCTGGCAAGTGGCAACTTGTGTCGTTGAGTGTGGAGGAACGAGATGTGTTTGCATTATACAATCCGTACCAACGAGAGTTTTTGTATGCACCGACGGCGGACGTGATGGATAGTAAGAGAAGACATGTTTTGACACGAGCTGCGCCCGATGGCGCACGTGAAGCGTCGAATACTGAAGGAGGACCGATGTGGTGTGCGTGGAGAATTGCACCAGCCCAACAATCGTCCATGGAGAGAGGGGTGGAGGCGTTTTTCGCCAAGCAGTACCCTGTTGCAGTTGACCAGTTGACACTAGCACTCCAAGATCTACCGGACAACACGGAACACGTCAAATGTTTTGCTTATCGCATGACGGCGAACTTACGCCTGCGTAGGTTCGATCTGGTGGCACCCGATTTTCAATCTATTCAGGAGCTTGGAGGAGATAAGGCTGCTATTTTTCATGGGCTCGCACATTTGTGGGAGGAGAACGCAAGCTATCTTGCAGCTATGGCGAACTCGTCTCCTGATCTTCAAATTCAAGCTATTGAAATTTCGACATCACCCGAAAACCCGTTTTTCATGCGACACCAACTCTCCAAGGGTGATGACTATTTTGTACGTCGAGATTTTCAGGCTGCTATCATCTGCTATCAAGAAGCTGCAACATGTACCTTAACTATTACTGCGTCAGCATCTGAAGGAAACAGTATGGAAGACCCGGAGACAACGCGTCAGCGAGTTCGAGCCTATGTGTCATGTGCAAAGTGCTTCTTTGCCTTGGATGAAACAGAGAATGCGTGGCAGTATCTGAGCATAGCTCATGATATTGCAGGTGTGTCTGTCGAGGGCGAAGCAGCGATTTTTCTTTGGAAGGGCAAGTGCCGCCGTGCTCAGAAATCTTACGATGAATCGTTGGAATTACTAGAGAAGGCATTTGATCGTGCTAGTGCAGCATCTGCGGCGTCAGCATGTTTACCTACATCAGCAGCTGGTACACCAATGTCCGCAGCTGTATTGAAGAGGTCTATCCTTATGGAAATGAAGGTTGTGGGGCTATTGCGTCAAGGAGTTTACGACACTTTACTTTCTATGGACGAAAAAGCAAATGGAGTGAACGGTAACAAGACAAACAGTGGATCAGCAAGTGGAAGTTCAGAGAAGACACTGACACAAATGATGGAGATTTTCCACTGTCCGCTGAGTTTGGAGCTGATGGACGACCCTGTCACGACACCCGATGGTAACACATACGAGCGATCTATGATCGAACAGCACCTTGAAGTGAACGGCTGTTTCGATCCCTTGACGCGGGCACCATTGACTAAGTCGCAACTCCACCCGAACCGTGCATTGAAGCAGTTAATGGAGACACTACTCAGCGATCATCGTCTCGGTCTGCTGCTCGCGTCGTGTTCGACCTAGAAAACGACACTCCAGTTCGAAATACACATCCGTTGGATATATTCTCAATGTCAAGTAACGTTGAAGTTGTACGAGCTGTTAGCAATGCATTTCAAGGTGTCACCTTCAACGAATTTTGTCCACACGTTTACCACGTGGACAAAATTCGTTTTTCGAACGGAACATCTTCAGAACAATGAGACGCCAAGGAACTCATGTGGGTGCCTCATCGACTCTACTCGAACTCTCTCTAGTCGATTCCAATGTCTACCATCGAAATGTTGCTGCCTTTCAAACCGCTCGATCGTCGAGGCACTCGATCTCAAATCCGTTCCCGAATGCAGTTACAGACGGGGACAAGAGTTAGCTAAGCTGAACTCGAAGCAACCGCCTCATTCAAATCCATCCACCATATAACAACTAATCCTCTTTACAATAGCAACCATTCAATTGATATCCAAGAGCTCACTTACGTGGAAATCGAAAACCTTCCTGGCAAGTTCGCGCTTGAAGTGGCCCGAAACGGGGTCCACTATTCGAGTGGTTTTCCGCATCTCAGCCCGTATCAACTTCCCCAACCTCCCCTGTCTCTACCACTCTCTCTACCTTTATATCCACATGTGTCACATCATGTTTTATCTACTAATGAAACTATACATATCACCCCTGTCGGAGGTGATTCCCAGCTGCCCGCCAAATCATGTATCAGCTTTTCACAGATTTCGCATTCGCAGTATCCAATCAGTCATTCACGCTTCTTCTCCTTCGCCCAGAGATGAAGGTTCCGACCCCCTTAACCTCTGCGTCCGTGGTCTGTCGCTCCCAGCTGCACATCGCTGCTCTTCCGCACATCTCCGAGGCCATCAGCGTCTTCTTGGACTTCTCGGTGCGTTGGTCATTGCCGGATGCCTGTGGGTTTGCCTCTTTACGCCTTGTACAACGCGTCGCTGCGCACTACGCACTTAAAGAGGACCAAGCGGCAAAACTGTTATATCAAGTATCGAAGTTGCGAGGGATCACTGCGAACAGTCACGAAGTTTCCTCTTTATCTTTGTTATTGCAACAAAAAGGTGATACGTTTTATCAGCAGAAGCAATTTTCACTCGGTATGGCACGTGCTGCAGCTTCTGGAGACTTGAAAGTGTTGCAATGGCTTGTGCAACAATTTCCAGGTTGTTACGTGACGTTAGCAGTGGAAGAAGCGGCGAAATTCGGACATTTGCACGTGTTGCAATGGCTCCATAGACAAAGTCACATAAGAGATGAGGGGGGTGGGATTAACGTCTTTTGGGGGGCAAAAGAGCTCTTTTATGCGGGACAAAATGGACATTTGAAAGTGGTGGAATGGCTTCAAGAACATACGAATCCTACTCCGACGCATATGTTCTTTGTGACTTTAGAAGAAGCTGCGAAGAATGGAGATTTAAATATGGTCAAATGGCTTTGTGACGTCAGAGGAGAGTGGTCTCCTTATGCTGCAGTATTAGCAGCTAGTGGAGGTCATTTGCAAGTGTTAAAGTGGCTGAGAGGCAATATTTTCAGCTCTTCTCCATCGGCATCGATGGATGATGCAGCTGCCAATGGACATTTGGAAGTGTTGAAGTGGCTGCAGAGCAATTCAGGATATGCAACTCCAACAGCAATGAATAAGGCTGCAGGTAATGGACATTTGGATATTGTGAAGTGGCTACATACGACAAGACGAGAAGGATGTTCTACTGTTGCTATGGATATGGCTGCTGCTAATGGTCATGTTGAAATTGTCAAATGGTTGCATTTGAATCGACGTGAAGGGTGCACGAAATCTGCCATGGACGAAGCTGCTACACATGGATATTTAGATATTGTGCAGTGGTTGCAGAAAAATCGGAAGGAAGGATGCACGAAACGTGCAATGGATGGAGCTGCGATGAATGGACATTTGGAAGTAGTGAAATGGCTTCATCAACATCGCAAAGAAGGATGTACGACGGCTGCGATGGATGGTGCAGCACGTTCGAACCATCTCAAGGTGGTGCAGTGGTTACAGAGTAATCGAAAAGAAGGTTGCTCGCTGGCGGCGATGAATCTTGCGGCTCGAAACGGACACTTAGAAGTGGTGCAGTGGTTGCATACTCACCGTAACGAAGGGTGTTCAACAGATGCGATGGATCAAGCGGCAGCATTTGGACATTTACGAGTAGTGCAATGGCTCCACAGACACCGCAAAGAAGGTTGCACGTTTAACGCAATGGACCGTGCAGCAGGTGCAGGTCATCTTGAGGTTGTGCAGTGGCTGCATCAGAACAGAACTGAGGGTTGTACGAAGGCTGCAATGGATACTGCTGCTGGTAGGGGACATTTAATGGTGATGCAATGGTTGCATTTAAATCGGAATGAGGGCTGTACAGGTGCCGCGATGGATCGTGCTGCGTCCAATGGTCATTTCGATGTGTTGTTGTTTTTACGAAGTGAACGATCAGAGGGGTGTACAGCCAAGGCGTTTGTGAATGCGACGACAGCGGACGAGCTCGAGATTTTGCAATGGCTCTTTGAGCATTACCGCGAACAGTTTGGACACGATCGCTTGCAACTTTTTGCTCTAGGCAAGTTTTACACGCTGCAATGGCTCAAACAGGAGTCCATTCTGGAAGATGTACCGGAGAGTGAACGCCACTTCGAGTAACTATTATGAGTAACTGTGTCTAGTTGGTACGGACAAGTAAGTAGTTTATTTATTTGTTAGGGAATTTTCATCAAGTGACACAATATCATGCATCAAATTGAACGTCCAATATTCACGTAAGCTTACGACATCCGTTCTAAATGTCTAAGAACAGCGGCAAACCTCAGTTCTGATCGCATAAAATTGACGTAAAGACAGCAAAGCAAATCGGAAAATTCGGACAATCGAATTTCTAAACACGCTCACCAAACCTTTGAGCACAATTACGTGTTTCAAATCCGATGTTGAACACGATTCGTGCCTTCCCCCATTCGCTGCCATACGATAGACGGACGGCACGAATGAAATTCGCGCAGCGAAATGGTCCATCGTTTCAGAAAAATGAGATCGACCATCTGAAAATTTTGTACAGGTAAGTACATGTACAAAAAAGTTTAATTTTGATGAAGAAATAGATCGAAGAAGCATTATTTCAACTGAAGGTGTCCTAGGTAAAGAGTTCTCTATAGTACATAAACACTTGAGTGATTGCCACAGTCTCGTAGACCTATTATGACAATAAAAATGATGTAAAAAAACTGGCATCGAATACAGTTTTTCGTTTGCGCTGCCTACTTACACATTAGTACAAACATTGGACTAAACAGTGTCCTGCAAAGTTTAGCCAAGCCGGTGTTGAACTTCCTCGAACATTTGCACCGGTGCCAATGAATATCCGGAGGATTCATCCGAGGAATGCTTATCCGCATGATCCCGAATTTTTGGCGTCTCGTCTCTAGAAACTCAAAATTTGGGGAAAACGGAACCAGGCATTGTACCAAAAATGAAGCCACATCATATCTGAGCGGCAAGAACACCATTGTTGTGGGTGAACCTCGGCGTGTTCTGGTGCAAGACAAGTGTCTGTTAACAAGCAGAAAGGGAGGCAACTTCCCCACATCTTGCATACCTCGTGCGGCGGAACATTGGGTTGGATGATTTTAACGCTGAATTCTATCCTGCAACTACAACTTCAATACCTCTTCCTACTAACCACTATTTGTCTATCAGTTCAAGTCGCTTATATCCGCGACTGAATCACTATTTCTTGTATCTATCTAACTCATCTACCCCCTCCAACTTATCTAACGCCTTCCTTGTGTGGCACTCTCCACTTTTCCCTTTTGTTTGAGCCACCGCAGTGTGTAGAACTTGTCAAAAGCGTACAACTGGAGTGGGTCGCGTCCAAATGCATTCCCATAATGCTCGAACAGCCATTGCAAGATTGTGAGTTCATCGGCAGTGGTTGCATTCACGAACGCTTTGGACGTACAGCCCTCCGACCTCTCATTGTGTAGAAACAGCAGAACCTCAAAATGACCACCTTCTGCAGCTCCATCCATAGCAGTTCCTGTACAGCCCTCGGTTCGGTTCACATGCAACCACTGCACAACGTCCAGATATCCTTTAGACGCTGCATTATCCATAGCTGCCTTGGTACATCCTTCGGTTCGGTTCTGGTGGATCCACTGCACAACTCGAAGGTGGCCATTACCAGCGGCACAATCCATAGCATCGGTAGTACAGCCCTCCTTACGGTTCTTGTGAAGCCATTGCACTACACTTAAGTGATCGTTCGCTGCTGCGTGGTCCATCGCATCAGTTGAACATCCTTCTTTGCGGTGATGCAACCACTGAACAACCGCGAGATGGCCATTCTGGGCAGCCAAGTTCATTGCGGCAATTGTACAGCCTTCTTTCCGGTTCTTTTGCAACCACTCCAACACATTGAGATGGTTTGAACGTGCAGCACCATCCATCGCTGCTTTCGTACAGCCTTCTTTGCGATGTTGGTGGAGCCATTGCACCACTGGCAAATGTCCATTCGTAGCAGAAGCATCCATAGCGTGTGTAGTGCATCCTTCTTTGCGGCTTTGATGCAAAAACTGCACCACTGTCAGGTGGCCATTCGCTGCAGCTTCATCCATTGCAGCCTTGGTGCATTCTTCACGACGTACACCGTGCAACCACTGCACGATTTCGAGGTGACCATTAGCTGCTGCAAGGTCCATCGCTGCTGAAGTACATCCTTCTTTTCGGGTTTGGTGGAGCCACTTCACGACAGCAAAGTGTCCATTGCTTGCAGCCTTGTTCATCGCTGCGGTAGTAGCGTAACCCGAGTTGGTCTGCAGCCACTTGAGAACATCGAGATGTCCATTAGCTGCTGCATCGTCCATCGATGCGGTTGGCGAAGGATTGAAGACGTTGCCTCTCAACCACTTCAGCACATCCAAATGCCCTTCACTAGCTGCCAAAACGGAAGCGTACGAGGACTGTTCTCCACGTACTTCACACAGCCACTTGACCATGGCGAGGTCTCCATTCTTCGCTGCTTCCTCGAGAGTGACAAAGAACATATGCGTCGGAGTAGGGTTCGTGTGCTCTTGCAACCACTCAACGACGTGCAAATGTCCATTTTGACCAGCGTAGAAGAGCTCTCTAGCGCCCCAAAAGACTTCAAGTTGTATCTCTCTCTTTCCTCCTCCAGGGTCCCGTACGTTTCCATCAAGACTGGGCCTATGCAGCCATTTCAACACGTCTAAGTGTCCGTTCTTGGCAGCTTCTTCAACTGCGAAAGTCACGTAACAACCTGGAAATTGATTTACGAGCCACTTTATCAAGTGTAAATCTCCTCTTGCTGCTGCTTTCGCCATTGCGTGCGTGAACTTTCGCTGTTGAAAGAAGGAATCATTTTGCTTTCGTAGCACTAAAGCTGCATTCATATCATGCGGAACAACCGTTCTTGGTTTCGACTTGGCCTTCGCTCTCGCCTTTGTTTCATTCGCAACAATCTGCTCTGCTTTTTCGCTTCAAGTGCTTCTTGGACCACAACTCGTTGTGCTAAACGAAGTGCTCCTTTCTGGAAATCAAAGCCACAAGCATCGGGGAGCGACCAATATACTGAATGGTCTAAAAACTCACTAATGGTGTCCATTGCGCGGGGAAGGGATGCAACTCGATACCGAGGGGTACAAACAACGGTGACAGAAGTCACCGGGTCCGGGGGATGAACCATTGGACCGAAATCAGTTGAGGGGGTGGGATGAAATCGACAAGTGAGCTGTTCACCAATATGTTGAGTCTGGGTTCTGTTTCGGAAATGACACGGGTGGGCGAGTGGCACAGGCTCGGTGAGGAGAGGTGGATAACCGATCAAGATTTGAGACCCTCCAAACCAAAGTAGGCAGGCACAGAACTCCAGTTTTCAATGAAAAAGGACAAACTCGGACAGGTGTGGAACGTCAACAAGCAGTAAAAACACCTGGAAGCGCAAGAAATCCACATTTGCACGCGAAATGTTGGTTTCAAGGGACCACTTTCAAACAATGTTTTTATAGTTTTTAATTAACGGAATGGTATCCCTGAAAGGTTTGACTCATTCCCCCTGCTATGACCCGAGCCCTGCACGCTTCTGGATAGACTGGTATATTGCAGTGATCGAACTTTTAGTTATAGTAGGGCCAGTAAATTTTGGCAAAACCGCATTGTTTCCTGCAACAGACTCGCTCTTTGATTAAAATTTGCGTTTTCGTAGAACTTGCACTGCACTTACCAGCTAAAAGTTATCAGAAGTTGAAATTATTGAGTTGAAACTGCTTCATTTGTGTGGAGAAGCTTTAATGATGTCAATGTGATGTCAATTTTTGGCGTATTGTCTGAAAGCAGTTTTCTTGGTGAAAATCCCATACAACATCTGTTGTTCGAAAGTGAAAATTTCGTTCGAGAGCCGTATCGATATACAGATTAGCAGGCCGCACGACACAATCTTGCATATTTCGTATCGCTGAAAGGCGACAAGAAATTCGACAGCTTTCGATTGCATCCAACGGTTTCTGTCTGTATGTGGTGCTTGCCATTGCAAATGAATGCCTTGATCCGTTCTGAAAATACATATACTTGTGTTACAAACTTTGCAACAGTACTATTTTCAACTTGTGTTGATGTAGCTTCATTACCGTGCAAATACGATAGCTGGTGTTGGTTCCTGCTGATAGAGACTCGAACAATGAAAATTCTCAAAGCCTCGAACATTTTTCTTCAAAATTTGATGATTTGGAGTTTGAAGTTCGCCATTCCACATTTACCTAAACCTGTTCATCAAGTTCAGACACAAATGTGCAGGTCGGAAAAACGCCTCAACAAATCTTTGCTGTCACCGACTCCGAGCCATCAGCACCGGGACTGTATCCCAGTCGCTCACACTCCGGACAATAATGAACATTGCTTTGGGAATATTGTAGTACGTGCATAGCTCTAATGAAAATAGCCAAAAATGGCATTACGACAGTAGTACCAGCATAATGGAGATCGTCAACTTTAATCGAGGTCCCACCTAGGTGGACTAAAGAGCCACGGCCGTGGATTACCGTTTTCTGAAGTAGTAATCGGAGTATTCGAGACTGGAAGTTGTAAACACAATCTTCAAGCTGACTCAACAACAACGGTCTCGGTTATGTCTGCCAAAATATTGAAAAAACGATTTACGAAAAACTGCTTTCACACGACGCTATCCTAAATTTCTACTCAAGATAAACTTTTTAGAATCAACTAGGATACAGCTTAGCCTAGCTTGTCCATGACCTTCTCCATGAGTGCCATGAGCCTCTCTTGCATCTGCATCGCCTTCTCTTGAATATCCAGCGATCGCTGCTGCAAATCGATAGTTTGACGTTGCAACTCTTGCTGCTCGCTTGACCTAGTACGGTCGTGCTCTTGCTGTTCTTTTTGGCGTTCATTCTGGTCAGTTATGAAGCGTTCCAGAATGGTCTCCACTCCCAGCTTTTGTCTTTTCGATGCCGGCTCAATATTTTCTCCATCTTCAGTATATGATCCACCTTGAGCAGGGTTGATCGACATTGTTGATGTGTCAGAAGCACGAACCGGGTTGGTAATCTCCCCACGGCCCTGGATAATGAAAGCATTTTGGGCAGCCGAAAAAATTAGAGATGCTGCTGGAGTGTCAGAACTTGACGTGACGTCTTCTTGGGTTCGAGAAATACTGGTACTCGGCACAATTACAATGTCTTCTTCGTCAGCACTGAGAAAAGATCCAGGTAACTCAGTTGGTACGTCATTTTGTGTGCGTTCCGATGATTCAGCGGATAACTCGACGTTCTGCGGACTGTTCAACGCAGTATGTCTATCGTCGTTGTTATCATCATATGCGACAAGATCGTCATCAGTTGCCTCGAAGGACTGTTCTTCAGTAGTGGGGTCGACGGATTGATCTTCAGTCCTTGGCTCAATGGACTGGCCTTCAGTAATTGGCTCGAAGGAATGCTCTTCAGTAGTTGACTCGAAAGACTGGTCTTCAGTAGTTGACTCGAAAGACTGGTCTTCAACAGTTGATTTGAAGGGCTGATCTCCAATAGTTGACTCAACTGACTGATCTTCAGTAGTTGGATCGACGGATTGATCTTCAGTAGTTGGCTCGATGGACTGGCCTTCAGTAGTTGGCTCGATGGACTGGCCTTCAGTTGTTGGCTCGATGGATTGAGCTCTAGCAATGGGCTCATAGGAATGCACTTCAGTAGTTGGTTCGCTGAATCGAGCTCTACTAGTCGAGTTGAAGGACTGATCTGTAGCACCGGACTCGAAGGACTGCTCGTCGTATCCATAAATCTGTATCTCTTCATCCAATTTCTTGCAATACGCTCTCAAGAGCTTCTGCCGTTCTGACAATTCAAACTGATCCATATCCCACGTACTTTCCTCTCTTCGATGAGTCCTCACCATCAATCGCAGACGTGTTCGAATTGAGTGAGCTTTTACGTCCACACCTTGGCTGTTCACTGCAGCTTGGATCCTCTTCCACGCGGGTTTTTTAGTTCCAGAAGGCTTGGTAATTCCTTCATCATTCAGCGCCGCTTTCAGTAGTATCACATCATGCTTTTCTTTAAAGTAGAATCGTTTCTTCCGAATTTGATTTTCCGGACTCGAATCCAATCTCGCTGATACAGATTGCACTCTGGACCCTGTACCTCTGAATTCGTCTTCGGTTTCCGAATCAGAAGAATTGCGCCGACCTTCAACTGACAATCGACGGTACTGCGCATTGGGCTCTTGACTATGTTTCTGCCGGGATGCCAGTCTGCTTTCCTCAAAATGAGCTTCTGCCTGGCTGTATTGGTCTAGTAATTGCTCCAAGGGCGTAAATTCTGCATCAAATAAGAAAAATATAACACCGTCATACCACTGTCATAAACATTTCCTAAAGATAAAACTACGACCTACCATCCGGGTCTTTCCCTTGTATCAATTTTTCTTGGAACTCCCGCACGAGGCGAGCTAACCGACAACGCAGCGTGTGATTAGTAGCTAAGACTCCTTGGCGGTTGAGAGTGTCCGTTATGACGTCCCACGCTGCGACGCGTCGAGCTCGGCCAAGACAGAAGAAATCTCTCTCATTCAGCACAGTTTCCAGCATCAACAGGTCGTCGCGTGGCAGGAAGAAGTAGCGCTTCTTCTTGCGCTTGACGGGCAAATCGCTCATATCGAAAGGAATATGATTTGATAATTACGAACGACCAAATACGGATTTATTGTTTAGATATACGCGTTTTGCCAAAGTATACAAAGTGGCAGTTCGATCACTGAGATACAACATACTGCACTTCAAAATGCCAGTTGGGGTTTAACACATAACCTACGTAACTGAATGCAACTATACTATTGGTCAAAATTATTATATTGCGACACATCCAGCAAACCACTAATTTCCGGCTTGGGGCAAGCCAACTCTTAGAACTGTCCATTTGCACTCCACCCATCCAGACCAACAACAAGTATGCCTCGACCACTTGGTCGAGGTGATATTTCACTTGAAGTATGCCTTCGTGTGGCGCGTTTCTTAACTGAGAGAAGCGTTCGTGGTAGGCTTTTTTGGGAGCCATCAAGTCCGCTGTTGCAGCTTTTGGAATTGATCACAAAAACGTAAAAAAATATGGCAAATGCGCAGCAATGTGGAGGCTTTGTCGGCCCCACGACGTGTTCAACCTGCACGAGGACGGTGATTGACAGTGCAAGAGGTTGCGAAATCGATTCAAGCTGTTCCTCTGTGCCAGTTCCAGACCCAGAGAGCCTTTTTCTCTGTTTCAGGCATTCCACGCACTACCCTACAGCGTTCTCTTGCTGATGGTTTGCTACTCAGGGCTTCATCGCAGTTAAGCCTACCCTGACTTCTGCACACAAAACTAAACGCCTCCAGTGGGCATTGTCTTATTGTTTGGTGACCTTAAATATGTCATATTATTATGGTAATACTCAATTAGGATGTCGACTGTATCGCATGCACCACATGTACTACACAGTACACGTCGATGAAAAATGGTTCAATTTGTATAAAGGAACCACAACGTACTACTTGACAGCTGCAGAACAGCTCCCATACCGCTCTTGTCTGTACAAGAAGTATATAGGAACAGTCATGCTTTTGGCAGCGGTGGCAAGACCCCGCTACGACTTCCACAAAAGCAATACTTCGATGGTAAATTGGGTATTTGGCTCATTGTGAAGCAAACGGAAGCTCTTCGTACCTCTATTAATCGCCCAAAAGGTACGATTATCACTAAACATGTGTCAATGACACGCAAACTCTACTGCAAGTTTCTCATTGACACGGTTTTCCCTGCAATCCGAGCTAAGTTACCAGGTACATATTTTTTATTTAAATATTAGAAAATGCCTAATTTTTATTTTCGTATACGTACAGTTCGCAGTGGGTCGACTGCGTTCCTCCAACAGGACAATGCAGGTCCTCATTTACTAGAACATGATGCTGGAAAAGAGGATATAGGAAACCTTAGATGCGTTGCCAGCCACCACGATCCCCAGACCTAAATGTGCCGGACCTAGGCTACTTTCGTCCATTCAAGCGCTACAATATAAAAAACGCACACGATACATGTAGCCTTATTGCTGCAGTCGAGGAGGCATTCCAAGAACTAAGGTGGCAAACACTTGATAAATGTTTTTCTACACTACAGAAGTGATGGAGTATATACGGAAGGATGGTGGCCGGAACGATTTCAAGCTACCACGTGTTGGTAGGTACGTTGCAGTAGGTGATAGAATGCCAATGCCTGTGGTAGTGTCAACAGACGCGGTGGCGAACGCTTACATGCAGCTGTAAGTTGCAGTTAATTCGATTTGTGTGTCCACATAAAAGTAAGATTAATTCCGTCTCAATTTTTGATTGTGGTTGGTTTGCTGTAATCTTCAGAACTTTAACAATTAACCTCACGCTAGTTTCTACTAAATTGTACTTCCTTTGTCCGAAAATATAAGCGGGGTTGTGCAGTTAATTTCGTTTTAAGCCCAAAACAGATTTATACTCCAGCAGATTGGCTCATATTTAAGCCCGGCGCTTAAGGATTAAATTGGTGGTCGCCGCTCGAAGTTTTGTTGAGTAGAAGAAAACTTACAGCCGTTCATACATGTACGCCGCTACTTCCGGACCTACCAACACCAGCTACCATCATGGCTTCTTCCGACACGTCTCGCCCCCGCAGCAGGAGGAACCTCGCCCCCACATAGAGTGCTGAAGCTGTTGCGTTCCTGTTGAGTGTCAGCAACGCGCTGCTACCCGACAAGCATCCATATGAGAGTGTGCCACCAAATACAAGTGCAGCGACAACCATATCTCGCGCCTTTGGCGCCGAGCGATCCAGGACATCCAGGGGGCAGGCCCATCAATTACGACGGCAGGAGGAAGGGGAAAAGCGGCCGTAAATTACTTTTGATCGAGGAGTTCCGCCACGACCTCAGCCGTTCCATCGAACTTATCCCACTCGAAGATAGGACGGACATTCGCACTTTAGCGAGAAAACTCCGTGTTCCTAAATCTACCCTGCATTACTACTTTATGGATAGTGTGTTTCGCGATCACACTGCTCGAGCTAAGCCAATATTTACAGGCGAACAACGAGTTGAGCGAATGAAGATTGACAGCATGATGGAATTTGTGCACTTAGATGAGAAATGGTTCTACTTAAAGAAGGACAAACAGCGGTTCTATCTGGGAGAGCAAAGAAGAGGACCCACATATCACTTTGAAAACAAGAACTACATCGTGAAGGTCATATTTCTGTGCAATTTGGTACATCCTAGTTGAGTTACTAAGACTCGCTGCCTACTTAAGCTCGGCCGAGCAGAAACGCACAAATGAATATCAAACTTAGCGCTTATATTTTTGACATGTGCATGCTGAAGCCCGCTTATATTTTCGGACCGAAAAGTAACACCGCAAGCCCATTCTGGCATATGTCAATCTGTTTACGCTGTAGCTAAATTGCTCGTTTCTATTCCGTTCAAACGCTGTCTAATATCGCTAAAAATTGGTTGAACTGTGATAAAAATCTAATGACCAATCGACCACACTGTCTTTGATAGAACAATTCTCTCTCAAATTTCACACTAGAATACCAAGAAAATACGCATATGTGCGCCATATTCAGGGCTATGCGAGATTGTGCTTTACAGTTCAATACGATTTTTAGTTCTACATTTATCGGTCTTTATGTGAAACTGGCATTTTGAAATGGGCCAGAGAATACAAGTACGACAGATGAGACATTTTGTTGCTGAGATCTCAGTTCTCAATTTGCACGAAAGGTGACAAGAGGTGCGAGGAGTGACAACTCCTGGAATCGAGATCCTTGATGAAGACGACAAAAATGTTGTCACAATACCAAAAATGCAAACTCATTGAATCCGAATCAAGACGGTGCAGCTTTGAGTAATGATACAAATAGTATTTGTCATGACAGTGGGGATACGGTACTACACCTTTGCCCGTCCATTATGATAATAATATCAATCAAAGTGAACAGTCAAATTTCATTTTTTTACAAATATCAATTTAAGGGTCCCGAAACCAGGTTCAATGTGAGATATTGTGCATTCAAAATGAATAGTCACTGTGCATGTGCATGGTGTGAGTACAGGACATACCAATCGGAAGGCATTTGATTTTGGTACGATTATACCTGATCCAGATATTATTACTCGGGAACAATTCTGATCAAGTAAACAAAGTGTAATCGGCAGTGCACATCAAGATCCGAAGATAAGCGGCTGCTAAGAGGGAATGTACATGGATCAAGGCATTAGAGGATAGGATGAACCAGGATCAAAGGCTTAGGAATAACAGATAA
>NBNE01000873.1:0-16390 GCA_002215365.1 Phytophthora megakarya | reverse complement strand
GACATTGGATCCCCAAAGACCTGGAACGACAACCAGGCAACTTGATCGCGGCTCAAGGACTCGCCTGCGATCGTGATCGACGAACACGAGGTAGAGCGAAGAAGTTCCTCGCTATCCCAAGCCCTGCGATCTACCCTTTCCGGATATACATCGAACGAGTCACCCAGGAGAGCGTAACCCGCCCGCCGTCGGGTACACAAGGTGAGCAAGAACACAACCAATCACGGATCATCGGAGGACCCCCTTCGTTAGTCGGTGTCCCGGGCGCCAGTGGTATCGAGACCTGCGTCTACGCAATTTTCGTAGATCCCGCATCGCCACATCACGACGAAGCGAACCAGTGGTATCACTTCCCAGACAAGCCATATGAGATGCATGAACCAATTGTTCCCTGAGATCTTGTGTGTCGACGCAACTCATGGCACCAATATCTACAGGTGAGCGCATAGTAGTTTAGTTGGTTTGTCTGTTCAATATGTTGGTACTATAGTTGGTATAGTTGGTGATAGTTGGGCTACAAATTGGTTTGACCAACTATGCCATGTAAGTAGACATTACTGACCAATTTTGAATTAATGTAGGTACCGGCTCTTCAGTTTCATGATGACCGACAAATTTGGATGTGGAGCGTTTACTCAGCATGCGTTCGTTGATGGTGAGACTTAAGTAACCATGAAGAACACGATCAGTGCGTTTAAAATATCAACGCCGCTTGGAAAAACTTTTCCAGTTCTGGTCTGGAATATATTCGCTACAAGTTGTTTTGCTATGTGCGGAGCGGCTTGAACATCGACCTAGAGGATTAGACAATAAAAAGTGAATATTTTGTTCTTACTGATTTGATGTTCTCTTCACTATTACCACTGCTAAAGTGTCAACAACGCAGTAGTTTCTTTTCGGCTGGGAATTGGTAAGGTGGTGGACCAAACCAATATTCTGAAAAGCAACCTTTCGCGGGTTGTACCAAGTGCAGTACTGGTTTCAACACGTATATGTTTTTTATTTCGCCTGTACAATGGCGAGATAGTTGGTTCATCTAGGGAGTGCTCTTTTAGAGGCCGGACGAGAGCTGCGCCGTTTCGCTGCGCAGCCAACCCGCTTGAAATAATACATGTTCGAGCTGATGTCGCTTACAGCTGCAGTGTAACTTTCTCCTTTAGAATCTTCAATGCACCACTGTCGCGTTTCCCTGCAATATTATTACCAGTTCTAGCTTGACAATACTTTTATCGGGAGTCCTCGAGACCAGGGATCGGTAGTAGAATTAGAATTAGTAACCAAACTACTAATTTTACCGTTACTATTAGTAATATTAGTCTATCATATCCTGAATCTACATTTAATGTTACTATTGGGTCCGTAACCCCAAATTAGGACATTAGTAGAGCTATTAGTAGTATTAATATCAAGAAGCTCCCGTCCGGTGGGTGGCTCAAGGGTGATCTTGCATTTCCTCGCTTTTCCTCATTTCGTTTTTCGTTTTAGCTGATCCCAAAACGATGAAATGTGCCAAGATCGACTATCATTGAGAGGACGTTCCGGAGGTATCTCCTTGAGGGATAGGTGGTCTAATGGTTCACCATTGAGTAGCAACGAATTGTGTGTTGAAGCTGAACTCTCTAAAAGATATGCACTTCTATAGTCTGTGCTGAACTTCGACGGGCCGTTAATCTAATGGGACAAATGATCAGATTTCACAGTCAGCGGTGGGGGCTCAACTTCTTCAAAATGGACAGCGAGTCCGAGGAGGTTACGCCAAAAAGTCGTATGTCTGGGATTTCGATCTGTAGTCAAGATGTAGAGATTAGTCGTGCGCAGGAGATCGAACGTGACGACTGTCAAAGCCATTTCACAATACCGACACGATACCTGACCATATCATAATTCCGATTCTCCCCGACTATTCCGGCTCTCTGCCAAAATTTGTATAAATTAAAAAGCTCGGTATATTCGGTAAAACATTGTAAAAAGCGTAATTACCAGTCTATCAATTACGGGCTACAACCAAATGCGTGCGCCAACTTGCATGTGAGCTACAGTGCCCGAGTGACCACCCAGGAGGGTGATTTGAGGGGGTTGTTCCGGGCATCGGAAATTCTTAAGAGGGTTGTCACCGCCACGAAGAACTGTGGATGGTTGATCCCTCGGTCACTCCAATGAGTATCCATACAATGTGTTGTTTTATTCTCTTTTACGCAGCCCCCAACGTAGCTCAACGGAAGAGCTCCCGAAAGGAAAGATAGAGGTTCAATTCGTCCGGTTGCTATATATGTTATCGCTATTGTGTTCGCACTACAAGGTTGATAGAGAACAACACACCTATAGACTCTTGTGCGCAGTGCGCTGGCGGTGGAGATGGAGATGGTGCGTACATGTAATGTGTGAACGTCTTTACGTTTATTGGAATTTCTACTGTGTCTGCACCGTAGAAATCAGTGCGTCTTCGTAATGTGCAGGAGCTGGACCGGTAATCCTGCCTATCGCAAGCAACGATACGAGTGGATACGGTCATTGAAGGCTCCGATGATATCGGAGAGCCTTCAAGTTGGCGCTGCTTCCAGTTAAAAAGATATTGTTCTCGCAAAGGTAAGCTTGGAGTTTAGCTGCAGCTTCATCCTCGATTTGCTTAACTTGATCTTAGTAATTATAAGCTTTCTTGTCTAGCACATAGCCATTTAACAGGAAAAGATTCATGAACGCGATGAACTGCTTTGAGTCGGATTTCGTGCTCCTGTCGGTGATTCCCAGCCACGCGGTGTCAAAGTGTAGCGCTCAAACCAAGTATCGATCAGAGGCTTTGTTGTTGAGCGCCGGCGTTTCTACACTGGTACGTCTTTGGTAGTTTAAGCTGGCATCTTCTTTTGTTGGTCATCTTGGACTTGACTTGTATCTTGTACCGCCTTGTTCTGCACGTCTTCTTGTGAGATTAGTCGTGTTTCTAGGTTTAGGTTGATGTCAAGTAACTTCTCAATCAATGCACGGTGATGATCTAGTGCAGCTTTTATCTTGAGGCAATCTGTTTTCTTTGTTTTGTTTTGTTTTGCTTGGAATGCGACTGCTTCCTTTGATAGGTGCTGCGACCATGAGAGAAGCTCTGTCAAGGTCGCCCCAGTAGAAATGATGCACTGTTCAATCAACCATATAGCATATCCTGTCGGATTCACCTTTGCCATGGACGGGTAATGGTAAATGAAGACGGCTGTCAATATGTTCACAACTGCTGTTTCAACATTGAAAGCTAGGTTGTCCATTGCTTAGCTTGACAAAAACGTTTGTTTCTCACTTCATATATGCGTTCTCGTCTTGTGGTGTCGAACAGGCCAGCGAAGGGAGTCTAGCAGCTTGCTTCGGCGTCATTCCGCTCAAGACTTTACCAACTTCATGATCTTCCTTTGGCGTGTGGAAGACGTAAGCAAATGTTTTGTTTGTTGTTGCCAGATTCAATGCTCCTCGGTCAAATATCCGCTGTGTAGTGAGCTTGGAAGAGGTGTTGGCATGTTGAGCCCCACCACGCCGAAAAGAGTGCGAGCTTAATGATGTCTCGTCTACAGCTGGGTGAGATACTCGATTAAGTAGGCGATTGACTTGCGCGTGGATGCCAATGGCAGACGATTCATACATTGGCTTGTTAGTAGATGGCGTTGAAGCAGTTGCCTGGGTTGGAGATGTCGGAGGATGGCCAAGACGTTCCAGAAGCGGGATGGATGCGGAGACTTCTAGCGGTGCGCTCTTTACTTCATCTGACAGATGGTTTAGCAGAGCAGCGCACGGTGCAGCCTGAGTGATCAAGGCCATCGCACCCACCAGTAGCGGGCACATAGCATAGTCTTCGTCAGGGAAGAGAGACTGCTTGCTGTGATGCAGCGGTGGCCTTACACACAGGTATGACCGCACTACTCAAAACGTAGCAAATTCTCGGACGCGCAAAGGTCAGTGAATGGTGTGTGCAACCTCTCTTGTGAATCCCCTTGTTGATACTTTCGTGCTACCGTTACGCTTTGGGCCCAAAAGTCTGAGAACCCCAGCGAATGCTCTTGGTCTTGGGTGATCCGAGAATACACTGTCCGAGCGAGACTTAGGCTCAAGCTCGGCAGGTTCCAGTCTGGATGTGCTCAAACGAACTCGAAATACCCCGAGTTTCTTGATATACAGCACAACACAACACACACACTTGTTCACTTCTGTTCCACGGCCTTGGACTTGGCCGTTAACAGTTCCTATTCTTCCTCCGCGCGGTCAGAACTAGGACCGTGTTCCAGGATCGTCACTCGCCTCTTCGATCCGACAGTGGCTGGGAATCTTAGTTGGTCCGCCTAGGACCTCGTCAATTCCAGGAACCTCTACTTGTCCTGGGACGTCGCGCACCACGCCTTATTATAAGCGAAAACAGTCAAAGTCAATTATGGCTGAAAATGCACTCCAAGTCTCGCGCCGGGACAAAACACGAATACCGCGAGAGCTCCAATGGAAGGGCATCCCCTTCCCAGAAATACCAATCGAATTCCAGTCGAAAAAGTCGTCCAAATAGCACAGAATATGAAATAACTCAATTAACCCGACAATAAAGTAAGGTTAACCTTGTTAAATTGGCTTGAGTTTTATGGGAAGACGATTCATCATGATGGATGATCCCGGAACACGTGCTAAGCCTGCACGCTCACCGATGTGACTTCTCCTGCGTTCTTCGGGGCAAATTGAATTCTGATTAAGTTTTAACACATGCAAACGGGAACCCACATAGCTCGGCGCTACAAACTATAAGTTAAATCGGGCACCAGTCCCGCTACAAACTATAAGTCAAATAAAAGTCGAAGAGTGAGAATATAGCCACTCATCACAGAAGCGCAGTCAGCTTGAACTTCGGGGGCATGCCTAAGTCAAATAGGACACTGACATTGGTCAGAACATGTCGGATTACTCCAACCGAAGTGTTCTGTTAACCGGAGAGGGCCCACTCTTCGTGGCGTGCTTGATGTGATAAGGATTTTTCGAACCGACCTTTCACGCAACCTCAACTTGGAGCCAATTCTGAGCCTTCTGTTTTGCCACTCTATTCTGGGGCTCTCAAGAACCTTCCGATACCATTCGAGGGTTCCAGATTCCCAGATTATATCTCGTATCCAACAAATCGAAACATGTCATGTCGAGTCTGAGAATAGTAAGAGGATTCACACCTGTCTCAGTTCTAGAACCCGTCATGGTAATTACGTCCCAGAATCATCTCAAACCCAAGGTCGATGACAACCTGAACACTCTCCATCGATATCCTGCGGCCATTCTTCGTCACATCCGTCGACACACAATTATTCGGAATTCCTTCCTATGAAATCGAGTCTGGGAATTGTATAGGTAGTCTGAGAATAGTATCAGATTTTTCCACTTTCAGTCTCAATCCCTTTCATGCCGAACCACGACGATGTTAGTAGCTCCCAGAATAGATGCTCACACATCATAGATAGTCGAGTAGTCTAGATGCATCCATCCACATTCAAGAACATTCCTCTCGAGGTCATGTCTCGTCATCTGCCAGGGTGAATCCATCAATTCTTGGTCTGGTCATATCTCCTACTTTCTTCACTTCTTGACATTCAACCATCAACTTCAACGGAACCAACGTTTTCTGTCCCTTGATGGGCCCTAGATGGGGCGGTAGAGTCAGTTGATTTGAGCACGTCAGCCAACCAGTGGTGTCCACACCAATTTTCTGGGATCCCACTCCATCACATTGCTCTTCAGAAGTTTTGACGCGGATGAGGCGGATGAAGAACACGTTGTCATCATATATTGAAAGCTGCTGCTTGCGTACGAAAATCAAATCCGAGGGACGTCCGAACAAGAGCCAGGGCAGACACAGTAAGCCAGCGTCTTGATTGTCCGTCGATGTACTTGCATTCGTGTATAAATACATCATCATCTTCTTAAGGTCGTCGTTGATACATGGTGAGGCCGTCTTGCTGAACCCTCCACTTTCGCGGTTGATACAGTGCTGCTCCAGCGTGCGCCCTTGCTTCAAGAGCTGTCTCTCTACTAGGCCGAAATGCTGTGGATACTGATCCATGAGCCAGCATTTGACTTGGCGGTAATACTGACCTACTGAGTGTCGAGACAACGGCTTTCCTCTTTTCCCTCCTGAAAGGCGAGATGGACACCAAATTTGTCCATGATCGTCGCGATCATCGCTCCAGCTCTGGCAGGATCTGCAACGATCAGGATTCTCACATGGGCCGTGCTCGTACCTTCACAGACGAGATATCGCTCGAAGGCAGCGAGAGCGGTTGTTTGTGCCCGCTTTGTGTTTGCGGACTTGGGGTCGCCTAAGCTCATTGTCGGTTATCGGAAAACTGTTAAATATGCGTGTGATATGTCATGTTGTATGTCGATATACATATTTAAAACCAGCATCCGACCGGATACGTTGGAGTGCGGTTATATCGGACAATCTTCGATGTGATTGGCTGACAATAGTAACTTCGTGAAATAAGAGAACTGAGGTTGCATACATGTACCAAAACTACGGTTACAAACATTAAGTATAGTCGGAGAAGTGATGATATTCATCCATATCATCCATGGTCCCCACGCGAGTGATTTTATTTGGCATCTCGTGCACAAGTTAACGCAACCTGCTGTTTACAGAAATCAACAGTATACCAATAATATGCATGCACATATTATGTGCATGCTCTGTGTGAAAACAAGACCGCGGGAAAAGTCACTTTGTCTCGCCAAGCATAGAAGCATCGCAAAGTCACACATGGTGTTAGGTCATCCAATACATGAGCTTGCCATTCAGAAAAAAACGCTTGAGTAAGTGGGCTGACAGCTTTGTTGTTGATGTGAGCTGTAAAGATGAGAGGAAGCTTGATGACCCCGATGATCGCACCCATCCTGAGACCGAATCGGCCAAACACCAGAAGCCTTTGTGGCAAAGTCAAGGAAACCAGGTCCAAATCACAAGACACATTGTATGGTGGCTAATTCGTGATGGTAGGCAACTTACATTGCATATTTATATTCGAAATCTCGCGTGTTGTAACCGCATTCAGGCTTGTCATGGGCACGACTCCTGCCTTTCGAGAGATGCTCGCCATAACCGAGTTGAAATCCAGCACATGGAGGATAGCAAGAGTTCGTATTTGGTAGCAAATAAAATTGGATCCAATGGAGAATGCTGATTAGTAACGTTAGTAGTATAATAGTATTATTAATAACATTACTGTTGGTAATGCTAGCTATTTCACAAATTAGTTGGGGACGAAGTCCCCATTTATAACCACTTTGCACTCTGATCTAATCTATTTCTTACATTATTTTCTTGGCTCTACTTATATGAGACAGGAATGGTTAGGGTTGACTTCTATACTAGTTTCATACAGGTAATTCTTGAAACAAAAATCTTGTGCTAAAGAACCTCAGGAACAAAGTTCTGCGATAGTGATACAAGCTATAGTACAAGTTTTATGACACCTTGCTGGAAGAACATCATGCTATTAAACTGGAGGGACACGATTTGGCCCCGACGATAAAGGCTAACTAAATAGGCGGAATACGTCTGCTAATCAATTAGATTAATTAGGTCAGTTTTGCGCACGCTCGCCGTCTATAGGGATGGCATTTGATACTAAACGTTAAAAAGAGTTTATATCATACTAGCGGTTGTTAATGCTGCACATCGGATATTAACAATTAATATCATTTCTACATAACCAGTTAGTTTAACCTTCAACACCAGATGGCAGTAACAGCAGGCTACGGACCAAGTGCATCAGAATCTATCCAAGGTGGCCATTATTGGCAGCCCGGACGATATCGAGCGCCACGCGAAGTCGTTGTTTGTCGGGGGCCAACATCATTTGTACACCTGAGAGTGACCTGCTTGAGAAGTATGTTGACTACTACTTTGAGAAGCGCAAACACAAGGGCGTCACTCCAGAATCGGCTCGGAATGCTGTTCTTGAGGAGACGTGTGTTGGCATCATGATGGTTGAAATGGGCGATGCTGATGGTATGGTTTCCGGTGGATGCCACACCACCGCCAACACGATTCGCCCTGTTCATCAGCTCATCAAGACGGCGCGCAACCGACCGATTGTGTCCAGCGTCTTCTTCATGTGTCTCGAGGGTGGTGTCCGCATCTACGGTGACTGCGCTGTGAACACGAATCCGAGCGCACCGGATCTGGCGCAGATCGCTGTAACGAGTGCTAATGTGCAGAGACATTCGATTTAATCCCGAAGGTGGCGTCGTACGCTACGGGTGACTCGTAGTGTGCAGTGGACAAGTCGATCGCCAAGATGAAGCTGAAGGCAATTCCCAGTGGTGCATCACGAGCTGAATTTGAACTAATACTACGAGGTGAGAATGGAGAAATGGTGGAAATCTTGTTTCTATACAGGATGACTGGCCACCCCTTGTAGGGTATCATTTACCCATTCCTTGGTAAAATGTTGAGCTTGCGTGGTTATGGGAATGAAGATGCATGGTCCTTTATATAATACTATGTATGGTTGGTACCAAAGTGAAGCTTGCTATCTAGTTTGACATGTAAACTGACTTTGTCTTTGCTGGAATGGTGTCGTGAAGACATTGTCCGGCTCGTTCTCGTCAGGTTGGTGTGGTTCTCCGACTACCGGGGATTGTAGAATTGCGCTCATTAGAACATTGCGCCGTCTTCGAAACGTTGTTTTCACTTTCACCGGAATTGCTAGATCGCTATCGTCGCATTCTTCAGGGAACAACTGATACATAATGTGATTTTCTTCACTCTTACGAGCGATGTTCGTGTACATGAAAACTAGCTTGCTGACCTTGTCTGGAGACAGCCGATTACGGAATTTAGTATGATTGAATCCATGGATACTCCAACTGCGCTCGCTTGAAGCAGAAGAAGTTGGGACAGACAACAAGAATTTTATAAATTGCCGCACCTAAACATAGCTTTAGGATGGTAGTGACCACCAATTGAGAGTATTGTATCAATAATTGTCATCCCGTGTTTCCCCCTCCACTTTTCCTTCTCCAAAACAAATTCTTGCAACACTTGATGAAATTGGCTTCGGCCTTCTTCCATTACCAGTCCATCTTCCGTGCCAACGTTGCAGCAGCACTAATCCCAGTTTTTGCGTCATGCCCTTCCATCGACTTGGTCTGATCGAGCATATGCGCAATTCCCATTGTTTCAGAGCATAGTTTTTTCGTCGATTTTCGATTGCATTTAATGTCAGTTGTTGAAGTCTAGGTTCGCAACTTTCTAACGTCTTCGTGTAGGCGGACTGCTTACGTAACCACTCGAAATGCTGGTATACAAGTGAAATGCTGCAGTCATCACGCTCAAAAGCAGCTAAACTTGTATTGATTGGTTGGATGAGGTCCAAAGCAATACGAGCACACTTCCAGAAACTCTCATCCTTGAATATTGTAGTTACTTCATCCAGTTCTTCTCCAGCGTAACTGTCAATAAATGTAGTGTCAGCAAAAATCGCTGCAATCACGTCACAATTTTGAAAGATGTTTTACAGTTTTCGTGCGTATAGCATCTTGTAGCTACAGTTAGCGATAATCGGCGGCGTTTGACTCCTTGTTGTTTTAGTTGTTTTTGGGTATCTCGGAATCGTGACCACAATCCGCGCCGATGTTTAATGAACCGGGCAAGTGTGAGTGCCTTCTCCAGAACTTGTTTGAAGTAATCTAGTTTAAAAATATCTTTAATCAACAGATTCATTCATGTGCAGTACAACCCTTGCAAACAATTCCTGGTCGCTCTCGTGCGACCAACTCCCACGCTTTTTCATGTTTGCAGCATTATCGGTCACAACAGCAGTCATGACACCAGCGCCAATGACGGCCTCCAACTTAAGTATTGTCGACCAGATAGTGTCCGCAATATAACGACCTGTGTGCGATTCTGCTTTTGAATCCATGGAATTCCAAAATATAGCTGGTGTTTTTGGGTTAACAAACACAAAGTTGATAATACCATCTCCATTGGTGTTTGACCACCCATCTGTCACGAGCGCCAGCTCTGTCATACCAGTCAACAAACCTATCCCTCGTTCCTTTTCTCGATCGTATGCGGCACATAATAGTCGCCCGGATAGTTGGTGCCAAGAAGGTAGCTTATAATCGAGCATTTCTTACAAAAACGGTTCCTCTACAACCCGAAAAGGAACGCCAGTAGGTATTAAGCCCATTACTACTCGAAAAATAATCTTCTTCCCTCTGTTTGATAGGTTTGTCAGATGAAGCTCTCGTTGTTTTTCGGGAGCTAGTAGGTGTTGCGGAACGTTGCGGTATGCTGAATAGACGCTTGGTGACAGACGGTGTCCTCGTAGCGGAATTTCGTGTAGGTTGGCAAGGAATAAGCAACTTCGACGCCTTCTTCCGTCGTCGTTGGTCATCGTATGGAGACCATCGCGCTCTCGACTCGACATCAACACTGGTACATTTAAGTACGTGTCGGAGCATATTTCCTGACGGTTGGGCATTCTTGACGATGGTTTAGCACGCAGTACAACGAGCATCAGGATGCTGTTTTTCACCAGGAATACGCGCAACATCGACCGTAAACATACTCCAGCTTTCATGTTGCGGAGGCACCATAGTGGGGAAACCGACCTGAGAATACTGCTTGATCGACAGGGACCAGATTAGAAAATTAACGTTGCTTGTAGGTCTGACCGTGTATGCTTGCTCCACAGCCAAATGTCTGCGAGGTACTTCAACCTGGTTAATGTACGATTTTCGTCGTGAATATAAACGTGTCATAGATGAATATAAGGGCGTCTTCGACTTGGACTTTATCCAGCTGGTTTAGGCTCGAAACAGCCGGATTTTTCAAAACAGCTCGTGTTGCATCTGAAACAGCTAAAATCAATTCCAGCTTGATTAGGTCAAAAGGGCTGGATTCAAAATTGAACCCCCCCCCTTAATTTCGAAATGAGCTGGCTTGTACTAGCCATTCATCCACCAATCGTCACAATGGAGTCGGCCACCAAGAAATAGCGAGCGTCGTGGAGGCGTGATGATGGGAAGCTACTCTTGCAGTGCTACCTTGTAGCGCGCAGCGATTCTGGTCTACGGACAGACAAAGGCATCAAAAGCCAGGTTTAGGCTTATACTGATTCGCGTCTTGCCGAAGAAGGCAGTACAGCTGAAAAAGGTGAGCTAATAGAGCGATGGCATACTACCTCCTGAGACGTTGCTATCTAAACTCTCACTGTGTTGCTGTGCATACAAGTGCAAGACCAAGTACTCCCGCCTGATGTACGAGTACGATATGTTTAAACGACGGTGCGACCTTAGTGGTGGCGATTGGAATAGCGGCATTAACGCCACTGTCCTGAACAACGAAACATGGTTTAACTTAGCCAACACACAACCTCGAAAGGCATCGCTGCTCAAGCAATTTTGCGAAGGCGGGTTCGCACACGCTGACGTGTGTAGTTTAATTACGGGAGACTCGCGCGCGGCCGCATCACAAGCAAGTAGCATCGCGGACTTCGTATCCAGTGAGGCAGCTACATTGCTGTCTAGCTCGGAAACGTCATATGGCGATGGCGGCGAAGGGCTAGAGGCGGGGTGGGGTTGATGAAGAAGATGTGGGAAGCGATGGCAACGAGAACAGCGAGGGCAATACTTCATCGGAAGATGACCATGGCAGACAGCCGCCGTTTTCATCGCCAACTGTTTCTCGGCGCCCACAGCTAGGCAAATGCTACCGAGATGAAAAAAAGCGTCAATACCTCTGAAACGGCTGATACTTCTATTACTTCATTTTTCAAAACGGCGAAGCAGTATTTTAAGATGAAGATGGAGTTATTAGCTCGGGAAATGTGGGCCGATGATGGCCACATGTAGCTGTAGGTGACGGATGCGTTTAGAGCTCTCTCAAGGCAACCTTAACCATGCAGATGAATTTGTATCGGTCTGTTTTTTCTCTATATTCTACCACACAAAGTTCGCAACGTCGTCCCAGATATCTGGGAAGCGGCAGTGGACATTGGAGGACAATGTGGGACGAGGCGTTGAAAATGGGACGAGTTCGCGAAAATTGTGGAGTCGATTGGAAAATGTTTGTGTTTTGTATGAACATGTTACTCCACAGAAGCGGTGTACTCCTTCCACATTGCGAATTCCATCCGGTCCCTCCAGTTCCTTGCAGTCTTGAAGTCTAGTCTTGAAGTCAAAGGGGAAACTTCAATGGCCCTAGTCCATGTGTCGTCGTCCTCTTCTTCATCGTATTCGTCATCGCCGTCGCCACGCAACTCCGTAGCCATATCATCTGAGTACTTCTTCCGAATAAAGTTGTGGAGACACGCACATGCGAAAATAATTGCCTTGACAACGACGAAATCACACTCAATCGCTACTCGAAGAATCTTAAATCGTCGCTTCAGACATCCATTTTCCCGCTCAACAACGTTGCGCGCCTTTGCATGTCCGAGATTGTAGAGCTCCTTTAAAGTTTTAGGTCTCCCAGATCCTCCCCACCCACTCTTTCAGATGATAACGCACTCCCCTATATGGGGTTAACACTTGAGGTTGTAGTGCATACCCCACATCAGCAATAACGAACGTAGTGGTGTACAGGGAGATTTTGTAGAAGTTGGCTGTGAGCCAAAACCATAGAGATATGAGCTGCCCCTTCAGCCCCAGGATATATGAAAGCAATATTCATCTCCCAATATGATGCAATGAGTACATTTGTAGACGTCAACCCTTTTCTGTTTCTGAAGCGCTATGTGTCTGCTGCAGTCACTACAATTGGAACATGAACTCCATCAATAGCTGCAACAGTCTGGTCAAAGTTGGGAAATGTTTCCGTAAAAGATACTGGAGCAGCCCTCGACGCGATGATAGTATTCGATAATGCTCGAATAATGGCATGTAGTCTAACACGTCTATAACGATGCACTGTAGAGAATGTCATGCGAAATTTCGTCTCTTGGTCTCGACATGAACCAGCTCTTCCCAACCTATCTAACGTAACAGCCAGTACTTCTTTTGATATTTGATCTTGGTAGACAAATACAGTTTGCAAGCATCGTAAAGGTCATCAAAAGCTTGTTTTTATCAATTCGAAAGATCCCGAAAACTGCGCCGTTGGAACTGTCGTAAATCAACTTGAAAAAGCGAATATCGCTGTCGTCCGGGTCGAGTAGACGAGGTGACACCTCCGGCCGAAGTGGAGAACTATGCCGAGCGGCTTGGAACATCTTCGTTAGAGCTTGGAGCAGCCACAGGTAGCCTTCGTCGTCATCGTCTTCCATCTTGCTTTAGACGAAACTGAAACTGAATTCTATCCAGCCATTTTAACGGAAACACGTCTTTCCAATGTTGGCTAGTCTGTGTAATTTAAAGCAACTGTTTCGTTTATTCCAGTCGTTTCGGAAAAAATGCTGGAATGACCCTGCCAAGTCGAACACGGCCTAAATGATTTAGATTTTTAACGGTGAATTACAAACCCTACTCGGCTAACACACAAGCTAGTCTACATTGCCATTCTGATTTAGAGTCTTAATGGGTAATATTGATCTGTAATTAAGGGTGAGTTGGTTGTATCGCTCAACTAACCGCATTCCTACACAAAGAGAATGGATTAGTTGACGGCTAGCACATAATATCGATGAGCGCAGCGCCTATATACCCACTCAGCTATTACAGCTATTAGTTGTATTACTAGATTGAAGTAATTATTTAACGATGGCCACGGCGGCGTGCAGTGGCAGAATCCACTGAAGATCGTCGTCCCCCAAAGCATCTCAATGGAGCAAAGCGACTGAGATGTTCCAATACTACAGTAGTGCTAATACTAATGTCGTTCAGAATTGACTAGTAATCAGGGTAAGACCAACCAATTTGACCTACTTTGTTACGAATTTAGCAATAATGTTTCGAGTTCTTCGAATTAGCACAAGAGGGTCGCTCGAACGAGAAGATATCGACCTCAGCTTGTAATGGAAGTGATTTATTTATCTAAAGGGTATGAACCCACCGAGTAACTTACCCAAGGAAATGTTGCTGATAATCAAAATTGACTCGAAAAAAGGAAAGCAATTTTGCCACCCTGTCAGCTGGTACCCTGGGGCAAAATCACCGAACATTTGATCATATATCTGCATAAGCAACAACGTCCTCCGCAACGGCACTAAGGCATACTCCTCGGTTGCGGGGACGCATTGCAGCTTTGGACTTGGCAGCAGACCGGCGACCCTCAGTCTCGGCTTTCTTGAGCCTGGATTCTACTTCTTTTCGCTTTTTGGCGAGTTGGCGCTGGTTTAGTCTGTCGCGTTTCCGATTCTCTAGCTCGATCTTCTTACTTGCAGAATCCTCTCTTTTCATCAGTTTAGATTCCTCACCTTCCTACTTTTCGGTGGCCTTTTGTAGCTCGATAGCCAACAGTCGTCGTGTGTCAAAAGTCGTTTAAAATGAGTTTTTACCTTGATGAGCGTCTTGTTTGGCGACCATTTACGGGTCTCAGAAGCCTTGGCCAAGTCTCGATTGACAATGGTGTACGTTCGGAAAGCCGTGATATCGATGCCGGTCTTGGCGAGCTGACGCAGCTCTCTTGCGTCAATTTTTACTACGGGAAACGTATCCTGGACTGCCACGTAGCCCAAATACGTCGATTTGTGGCCTGGTCTCAGCGTTGCAAGTTGCACTAACCGTAGCCAGGGCTTTGGATTGATCGACAGGCCAGAACTCAGTAGATTTCCATGAGTTCATGATTCACATGATTGTCAGGGATTGTAGTAGCACGTTGCCAATAACCTCTGCTCTGCAATGGTGTGGCGAGTTGTCCGCGTTGTGTTGCACCGCCCACTCTTCGATTGTGTCCAGTCGTATTGATTTGAAGGTGCGGAAACAACCAGCATCTACCGGTTGGAGAATATGCGTGGTGTGCGGGGGGAACTGGGTAGGTGGATGTCGTTCTGGATACACTTGATTCAAACAGGTAGGCCGATATGTGAGATATGATTGGCTAGTGTCAGCAGGACGGGGTGAGCCGGGGGTATGAACGCAATGAAGTGGTCTAGCTACTCATTAAAAACCACACTATCAATGAAAGCGTTCTCTGTTGCTGTAGCAACGCTGCTAGGCGGAGCACCTGTCAAAACGTCACTTGGCAACGTTTCTCCTTTGAAAATAAAACTGCGGGATAAATGCACCCGTAGCGCTGCAACTCAGCAATACCTACGTGTTTTCCCGATTGGCACCACGTCGAACCGAAACGTCGTGAGCGCCGCGAGCTGCATTAACAGACTTCAATGTTCCTCCTTGTGGATCCACTCCCATCTCGTCACAGATCTACAACTGTGACGGTGGGATTGGTTGCTCCTTCAGAAATACCTCGTATTCAGCGAAAAACTACTCAATCTCGGTCTTCTTGCCCGCATTCACACGCGCAGTGTCGAGTATCCGCCCTTTACGAACGGAAATTCGCACAGCATGCCGCTTGAGAAAGCTGGTAATCCATTGATCAGACGGCCCAGCGTTGCCGAACTGGTGTGCTCTGCCGTCGCTGATGACGTCAAAAATCATTGTTCTCAGACGCCAGCGCGTGGGAGGAAATCTGAGACTAGTAGACCTTCTACGATGCCGTCTCGGTTTCGACAGCATGTTGCCTCTTATCGACATGACGCCATCGCGAAGAAAGTAGTAGCTTGATGAGTAGCTTTCTCTTCTTGGTCCGAAACCGCGGATACCCTTCCGGCCACATACGCCCGCCCAAGTAATGTGTCAACGTCCTCTCCGGAACTCCGTACACACGCCGAGCAGCCTTCTTGGACAAGTGCCCTTCTCGTACAGCAACTACAGCCCGCATCAAGTCGATCTCCGTCCACGCCTTGTACTTCTTCGTAACTTTTGTGCTCGTTTTGCTCTTGTTGCCTCGGTTTCGACAGCATGTTGCCTCTGATCGACATGACGCCATCGCGAAGAAAGTAGTAGCTTGATGAGTAGCTGAACGGTTCAGAAATGGCAAAGCAAGTGTTTATGATGGAAGTGCCGGTATAAGCTGTTGCTAATGCGGGTAGAAGACTGCGCGGGACGAGAGCAAAATGATGTAAGATATTTTTACGTGTTGAAGGGATACGCCAAATTGGTTGGCCTTACCCTTAGTAGCAGCAATTACTATTACTATGGAAATAAGAGTTACTACCGAACCCTGCTGGAGACGTCTTGCAAATACTAGTATATTTAACAGTAGTAGTACGTAGTACTTCAAAGTACGATTAACGGGATCAGCACCATATGGAGTGATGCTTCCGTAGCATTTATGAGCACTACGCAGTCTCATAGTAAGCCACCATTTTTGGATCCGCCTAATCAGATTAAGAACCCATATACTGTAAATACGGTAATAGTGCCCCATGGGGTACTGCGTTAGTAC
>NBNE01000872.1:0-16390 GCA_002215365.1 Phytophthora megakarya | reverse complement strand
GAGAGAAGAAAGAAGAGAGGAAAAGTGAAGATGGCAAAAGGAGACAAGTCGGCGGTACCAGTAACACCGATGAAGTCGGATTGAATGCGTTCCGAAGCTTCGGGGGGCTCAAGGAGTACGTATTCGACGCTAACAACTTCTCGTATGACGCTGATTACCGAACGCTCTACGATTTTGTTGACTACTCTGACGCCAAGGAAGACGATGAAGACGATTACCCGGAAGAGTAAGCACCTGTGTCAGAGCTTCCAGAAGGCGCAGGGTGTCTGTAGACCAAGTACTACTGTTCCAAATTCAACAGTCTGCGAAGGCTAGGTACTATCCTGCACAGCGTGAGCCCAAAGCGCATGTGTGGGACTACCTCAACCGGCTTACGCACGTAATACAGGAATGCAGTTTGAGAAGGGTGGTTGTAAATCCAAGGACCACGAAAAAAAATTTCTCGATACTTGCGATAACAGAGGTCTCGAAGAGCGTTTATGCCACGTGCGGGTGAAGGCTATTCATGATCTCGGATACATTACCAACAACATCATAAGGCAACCCAGTGTAAACAGAGGTTAGTCTAACCCGATGTAAGGGATCGTTCCTGGTCTTCAGGTATAGATCCAACAAATCACTTACCTTTGCGGGGAAGTGTGTGTTGTTGGTAGAAACTCAGCCGAACGTCTCGTGTCCTACTCGACAGCTGCGGTGACGTTTGGGATATTTCAGTCCCTAGTAGGGAGTCTCCTATTGATCGTCCGCTGTACGCGGCCGGATATAGCGTTTGCGGTTCACAAAGGCGACGGGCAAGACGCAAGTTGACCAACCGGATCGTCCGGTACCTGGGTTGTACGAAGCAGCTGCGGCTGCAAACGAATGGAAAAGTAGGCCCGAAAGAGGTTCTGGAAATTGTGGCGTTCAGCGACGCGGACTTAGCCGGAGACAAGGCGGAGAGGAAGTCGGGCACCAGTGGCTGCTGACGCTGGACGGAAAGCCAGTGTCCTGGATCTGTAAGAAGCAGGGCGGTGTATCGGTCTCCATGATGGAGGCGGAGTACACCGCCGCTTCTAGGATGACGACGGAATTTCTCGGCGTACGTGAGCCGCTGGGTGAGTTTGAGTTGAAGGCGGCAGAGCCGCTGCCACTGCGTGTGGACAACCATGTAGGGCAAAGCAACTCGACGAAGAGTCGCCGTCCACCAAGGCAAAGCACATTGAGGTGCAGGTTAAGTTCGTTGGCCGTAATGTAAGTAATGTGTGTTGAAGCCAGCGTATCGAAAGAGTGTCGCTATGCTGGTTGTCTGGATGGCTAATCCGCTGAATGTGCTAAGGCTGATGGAATTGTGAACGCAAGTTGGACTACTTTAGGTCCTAGTGATCTATTGTGAAGACATACATGTTGGGAGCCCGGAAGCTTGGAGCTTGTCAGGAAGAGAGAACGATGAGCAGTGCCAGCGAGGAGGAGTGTTGGGATCTGGCAGGCTCAGTGGAGGTTCAGACCAGGGATCTGTTGCGTCGGCTGCTGCGTTACCTGGGTAAGCAGAGACTAGTTATTGATAGTAGTTTGAGGTTAACTTATCAATCTCACTCGTTTTCCAGCACCGCTATTGACACGCATCAGGGATGTATCTACTCGAGATAGACTATTTACGTTGGTAGATGACAGTCATTCTTGTGATAGGAAGCAGTATATAGATAAGTAAGTATGGTGATAATTTTTACTGAGGTACTATACGACAAAATAAGAAAGCGCTTGCCCAGATGTTTGTACTTTTCAGTACTGTAATCCAACCAATCAAAACGCAAAGCGTTGATTTTGGATGCATGCGCTGAAATAACGCTTCGGTTGAGAACGAGGGAGAGTGAAAAGTGTTGTCATTTTAAGTTTTATCACCTCAAGTATGTTTTAGCATGTCAAGGTCTGTTTTTTCATCCACGATCTAGTAGGATCAACCTATTGTCCGTGAAAAACACGCACTGCAACAAAGGGCCCTGCAACCCGATGTCGGTTGCGGCTGGGCGCTGTTGGGGCAGGGCTACCCAATCAGAGCGAAGGAGAGGGTGACGTGTCCGGAGTCAGTTTTGCCCAATCCGAGCGCATTTGACTTTGACGAATTTAATTCATCAGAACTACCCTATCAGTGTAAAAAAGAGGTGTTTAGAAATAGTGTTGCCCAATAGGAGCGCAGCAGAAATAGAGGTTTTAATTCCGCCCTATCAGAGCAAAGCAGGACTAGCAGCAGGCCCAAGTCAGACCCAAGCCCTACCTCTACGGACCCACCAAATAGACCCCTGGACATCGCGCAGCATACCACGGACGCTGCCCTGGAAAGTGGTCGGGGAAACCTCTCCGCGTGCGAAGCATACAAGATTGTGGTGTCGGTTTTTCTCGCAGAAGAAGCGACCTGCTGCTATGAGTGCTGAGTTGGTGCATGGAACGGACTTAAGGGAGCCGTCGTCGGAAGTTCTCGGTCAATAATGGTGGTCCACACATCCGGACTTTACCGGACTACGACTCGTGACCAACGCTCGTACGTCCCTTTACAAGGACCTTCAACCACCAAGTCACTATATCGGGAGCTGTGTACAACACCCAAATGACCCGAAGTCGAGGTCCGCATTAGGCGAGTCATCGTCGGGTGATTGGCCGAGATGTCGTTAGCCGGTTGAAAGTCTTTAGCTTAGTCGCATTTATACTTGGTATTTGTATACGGTATAGTAAGAGTTAGGACTAATCTTAACGCCCACTAGGGCGGAGAACAGAACAGAAATTGCTACTTAAAGTCAAGTCATCTTTTAGGTAAGTCCAAAAGGGCTAGGCCGCCTTGAGTGACATATACGTCTGTTGGTGAACTCAGTTGAAGAACCCCTGTTTATCCGTTGCAAGACCAAGCGCTAGGTGTGAGGTTTGGTCGTATTGAAGGCCGACGTGTCATCGTCGAAGACTGGAAGCACATTCCCAGAAATTCCTACTGCTGGACCAAGTGCCCGGCACCCCTGCGTCTGGCTAAAAGGTCAAGCACCTTCCACCACTGAAGGGTAGACAGGATCAAGTTTAAGGAGAAGACGATTTGGAGTGCCGGTGCCAAGGGCGTCAGATTTGGTCGACCTACCACCTACCACCTTACCTGCGCAGAGTCAAGTGGAGCCCGGACGAGGATCGAGTCAAGGCCTATCCAGTATATTTCTTTGATTCCGATCGTCGTTAACCCTTTGCGGAGCTGACGGATTGTTGTGAGTGGCGGGACGGGTGCAATCGTGAATTCCCAACACGACAAGATTTTGGAAGCGTTTAGAAGCCATACAGCCTAAAAGAGCAACGCAGGGGTATGCACAATGTGTACGGACGATCACCACAAAATGAGGTGACAAAATGAGGTGGTATGCTCCGGCGTCATGCAAGACGCACGACTCGTCAAACAAGTGTGCATGGAAGGGCAAAGTGCTGACCTGTCTGGTTAGTGAGCGGACGGGGGTCTATGAGCTAGGTGAACGCAACATTGACACGGAATCGCCGAACGCCAAGCGATTGAAGCACATGCTTTTTTGCCGCGAGATTACGGAAGAGCGAATTCGGTCACATGTGTTTCTTTCACGTGATGACAAATGTGAACAAGCGGATGGATGGGTTTCCTTCGTATCTTAAGGCCTCAATCGTGCAAGACATCTACGATATTCATTTTGCTAGTGAAAAATCGGATGCAATGATGCTACGGAAAGCTGTTCTGACGAAGTAGATGTCCTATCCACGTGTAGCTGACATTGGGTGATACGTGCAAACTTAGTGGATGTACAGCGCATTTAGCAAATGACAGACTTACGTTACTGCTAGCGGTTTTGCATCGACGAACAACCCCGTTGAGCAGTTCAACCGAGTATTGAAGCGTGATTACACTAAACAGACGTCTGAAAATCGGCACGCTTCTGAGAGAGCTAAATAATTGCTGCCAGAACGAATCGAGCAATGGGAAAGTTTTCCATCGCGAGACCTATTTATTTGGCGTACGTTAGAATTGTCACGCGAGAATCTTCTGAATTTTGGACTTGAAACAAACTATTGTCACGACCCTGAGACTAGATCACCGCACTATGGTGTTAAGAATGTCGTCTCAATTCAGGCTCCAAGGATAAAACTTCCTGAATTGGGCTAGCCGCATGAAGTCTTGGAAATTTTGTGTCAAATGGAAGCCAATTACGCGAGCATCAAAACATGCCCAGTGATGGATGGCTGGTAGATTTAGTGAACAGGCAATGTCCGTGCAAGTACAGCTATAGGTTTGGGACGTGCTTCCACCTCATTTTTGCGATGATAATGAACGATAGTTTGGAGGACAGGACGTACAATGTGTTTGTGGGTCGACGCCCAGAACAAAACGAGGTTTGGGCACCCGTTCCGATACACTAGGAGGCCGTCCACCTCATATTGACCCGCGCTATCGCTGACGGGATCGCTTTCAAACTCCTCACGATTAAAACAAGGTTTCCACTGCACTTTCACATCGATTTGAGTAGATTGTCGTATGGATCATTAGATATATCTGCAATTTTAGGTTACAGAGTAAAAATAAATGCAAACCATTAGCACGTGTTCATCCTTAACGTCGGCAGTTTAACAACTTTGTTTCACCAGGTTCTTTAAACGCGCAACTCACATTCAATACTACGGCAATTTGACATTCCACATGGTCACTAGGTACTCCTCGCACCTGGTAAACACGTACATCTGCGTTGTTTTGCGATTCAACCATGGTTTCCTACATAGTAGGACTTTGTACGCATTTAAACATATCGAGGTACATTGAGTAACACGGAAGTATGGTCCTTCATCGTCAGGAATATAAATGCTTCAGAACTCCCTTCATGTAACATGTTGAAGTTATGTTACGACACCATATATGTGTTTTTGCCGACTACGCCTCTCAATTCTGCAAGGTCCTGTCGTTCACAACAGAAGCAGTCACTGCTGCTTCTGGAGACGCATTACCGTTGCACAACTCCACAGCGCCGTGTTGTACGCTTCCGCACGCTTTCGCAGACGCACACGTTGCAGTTCCTGCTTGCGTACACGTCGTGCGGCACGTAGCCAGCATGCGCTGCTTTCACATATGCAGAGTCCGCGCAGCACCCAGCTCCAACTCAGTCGCCCGCAAACACCCTTCAAGTATATAGATCTCGTTCCTAGGGTCGACATCTTCGTCATTCCATCGTGACCTGCCGTCGTGGCGTGTCTGCCAATACCTTCTTCGCATGGCTTGGCCGTGCTGACTGCATAAGAACAGCCCGTCCTGCACACGGCGTTCCTCCTTCGTCATGACCGAGCGTAACCAAGCGTAAGCTTTTGCCTTGGGGATCCCTTGCAGACGGCAGAGTATCCAGAAGCTATCGTCCATTAAGAATCTTTTTCAGAAATGAGGTTCAGAAGGCGGACCAAGTTTTGTACTTAGAGTCAGTGTACAGCACTGTGCAAAACCTGAGAACACGAACCGTTTATTGAACTACAGTACTATTTCTAGAATCATCAGCACTGTGCAAAACCTGAGAACACGAACCGTTTATTGAACTACAGTACTATTTCTAGAATCAAAAGTACAGTAATTTAATAACACTACCCTTCCCAAATGAAAATAACACGTAGTACCGTTATCCTATGCAATTGGAACAGTGTCATCTATACTTATTTGCATCTCACAGTCAAAACTAGAAAATTAATACCAATATATATATATAACTAATCCGACGGACCGCACGCGTAGCGGACACCTGCGCGTTTGCTTGGCTCCTCCTGTGCCGGTCTGTACGCCCGATGCAACTTATAGGCGTTAATACAAGCAAGACCCTCACATTTAAATTCACAATACACTGCCAAAATCGTATATGAAGCAGATTATGATCCTACGCACCACGCCCTACATCTGCGGCTTCTGCTTTTTCTACCTTTCACTACCTTGATCTCTTAGCTTCACGAGAAATAGGGTTACTGGGATCGCGGCATATTGTATTCCTGCACCCATTCGTGAACCACGTCACTTAGTTTGTCCGCAGAGATTTCCTCTCCAGGCTTTATTTCCCTCGGGTCCTGGACCATAATATGCAACTCTTGATTGTGGCCTGGATCATAACATGCACCTCTAGACGGGACTTTTCCAAGTCGTCGCTTTCCTCGCTGTCGCTGAGAACGATGGCTTCTGCCTCGGTACTCATCTTTCGTCGAATGACGAACGTTGAAATGGTTGGCTTAGAACCGCACCAAATTGTACTTAAGAAGAAATGTGTCCACAAAAATAATGTAGGTGTACACAACTTCGTGGGCGGCGAAACAGGGGCATCCGTGACGGAGGCCCGTCAGCAGGGCTGCCTGTCGTTTCCTCCAAATGCGGTTCAGCATCCCCGGGACAGAGACCGTCCCCTTTTGCCGCATACAGGACCAGGCCGCTTCGGCCATTCTCGTGTCTTTGGGTGCTCAGGATATGGTGATTTCAAGAATTTAACTAGGAAAGGTTCATACCATACAGGTGTTAGGGCAAAACATACATCGGTGGCGTTGCTAATCATACAGTCATAGTTGGTACAATTGCTCATATGCTAGGAAACATCAGATGGCTATCGACTACTGATGGATGGAGAACACTTTTCATTTGTTTTCCTCAGCGAATGCTCCATCAGGTTTGAATCGTCCCTTTTGACATTTCACTATCCTGCTACTATCCTGCTACCAGTAATGACTATTGTTACAAGCAAATTGCATTGGGGTGAATGGCTTCCGCGGTGTTCTGGCTTTCGTCGCTATCACTTGAACACCCGGGCTCGACCGATGCGAGTCGCAAAGGTGCGAAGGGTTGGTCAAAGTCGCGCCAAGGAGAGCAGAAGAAGGTGGATGTGCTACCGTACACCAAAGGCAGTATCCACATTAGTACGACCTTGCTAAGAAGCCAACACTACAAAGTACCAGATGGATGTGGTGTTTCGAAGTTTGTGGATAATACTCAAATTGGACCCAGTCAAGATGAACCCGTACAACTAGAACTTGCGAAAAAACAACGACCTATAACTAACTCAAATGCAAATGTTGAAACGAGCACATCTTCTCTTCGAGTTGATACATCGGAAACGGGCGAAGTGGATGCTATTATCGACAGAAAGAAGCTTTCCGGTTGTTTTTGGTATCTTGTACAGTGGAAGGACACAAAAGATGGTAACCGTTGGTCAGATGATTGGATTCCTGGATTTCGATTAAGGGAATACAAGCTGGGCTACGCTTATGACGTCGTGGTTTTGTGGAAAAGGTCGAACGTATCGTCATTTTATGAATTTCGCCGGTTGAATGGACATGTGCACAACATTGGAGCCTCTTCGCAAGGGAAATATGCCATCACTGCGATTTGTACAGCTGTTGATTTGATTCGCAAAGTTAACTGGCTGTATCATGGTTGCTTTGAAGATTTTGAGGCTCCGTGACTACATTGTGGCCGTCCTGTGTCAGGTAAAGGACATACTGTGGGGGGCTACGGAAGTTCATAAAATTTCTTAATTTGAAATGTCTGCACCTACAAGACCAGATTAGTATTCACGTTTTCGACAAAAATCTTCTTCCAGAAGTGAATGGCCGCCAGGCGCATATCAGTTTGAGAAGTTGTTGTTTGACTAATGGAATTTACGTTTGGGCAGCATTTAGTTCATTTCGGGTCACTCATTACATTACGATTCGCGTTTCAGCTGGTATGAAAACAATTTATGATACACAAATGTTGCTATTTCAGTATATGACATGGACTGGATTGTTGGAATTAAGTTCTTGAGATACATTCCCAGTCACAAAAACTTCTGCAATGATGAAGAGGAGATAGGAACTTGGTAATCTATTGGGTACAGTAAAAAAGTTGCGGACCAGCGTATTTATGCTGGTTGCATAAATATGCACTTTGATGGAAGACTGTCTTCATTTTTAGCCTTAAGACTAGAAGACGTTTATTTGCCCTGCGCAATTACCCTGTGTATCCTAAACTTGAATTTTGTGCCTCTGATTTTATCATGAGCTGAAGCGATCTCATTGTGCCACATTATCAAATATCGATCAGAGTGGACATTCTATCTACATCGGAGATGCATCTTCAAGCTGATGTTGGGGTTTTGAGAAGAAATGTGGCAACGACTATGCACGCGTATATGTGTTAAAACGAAAAGGCATACCAGAGCACGTTGGGTTGGCAAAAGATTCATCATGGATTCGCGGACGCGGAGGAACTCGTTTACGGCTCGCGTGGTTTGCACTTCCCGAAAGAACTCGGGGTAATTTGATGCAGGAGACACTGGATGATAGTTTTCCTATTGGCACGAATGGCATTCTCGACGAGCGAAAGGAACGGTAAAGCGAAAAGATCAAGAACACATATGAAGAGTTACAATAGCGGTTTTGTTAAACAGCCTTCGACAGCTTTGGAGTCACTTGGATTCGGTCTTTCGACAAATGATAAACCTGCAGCCAAGGCCGATCGTGCGGCATTAAATACTAATGTTAGTCAAAACCTGGCAGCAATGCGATCAGCAAGAGCAAATCTTCATCAGGTCACCTCTAATGAGAACAGGCTTCGCGTCCATAGAGAATTTAATCGCGGGAGTCTTGTCGGTGTGCTGGATGCCACATTGGCAAGTGTACTAGGTGCGGTCGAAGTCGATGTTGGAGATGATGATGACTTCGATGCAGCCCTATTGCCTGAGGACAGTTGGGAGCAGAATAGCTCAAATGACGTGTTTGAAGTGGAATCAATTCAGGATGTACAATGGGTGAAACGCACCCGAACTGCGAGGCGACCTCGAGAATATCTGGTCAAAAGGAAGGGGTATGCTGACATAGAGTGGATTCCGGTGGCATAGCTCAATTGTGGATCACTATTGTAAGAATTCAACAAAGGGACGCGAGCAAGAGCTCGTTTTCAGGCGATGCAGGCTGGGGATGACCACCCGAGGGTATAGTCAATCCGAATGACATTGCCTGAACGACACTAGACCGTAAATTATGTGAACTGATTATAATTGTGCTTGATTCGTGAAAAGTATTGTGGAGATATTCAGGATGCTGACTGTGGAATTTACCTGACGACTAAAAGCGTTGAACGCGATATGATGAAGTGTGAATTGAAGATGATGGATATGAGAATGGTGTGAGAATCATCGGCTGTGATGCGATTCACAAGAAAGACAGTGAACATTGAAAATGTGAATGATGATTGTATTCTGGATTGTTAACGCTAAGCTTTGACATACAACGTGCAAAATTGCTCTGAAGGAGTCAATTAGTCGAAGTCCAGAGTGATGCGGTTCTTCTGCGACTGACGCTGTGAACCTTTCAGGAGCTTCAATAGGTAGTCCTCCGGAATAAGCTTGCTTCGGTCTTCATCCGACGCACAAGTGTTCCACCGGACGCGCGCTGGTTCTTGATCATCCAAGAGTTCCATCTGCTCATTCAGGGTGTAACGAGTGCCGTTTCTCTTGACGTACGACTCGTGCATAAATATCCAGTGACAGCACTTGGCAGGGATGGTCCAAGAACCGGGCTCATTCAGAATCGTTACATCGAGGCCGGCGTCGACGCGATCATCCAGGAGTTTCTTGTACTCTATCTTGGCTTTGTCGCACTCAGCCTTGCGCTCGCGATGAAGTTCCACAAAGTAAGAATCATCGGTCTCCAAATCAATGAACACCCAGAGCCCGAACCACCAAATCGCACGACGATGCACAGACATGAATGCCACTATGGCATCCAGAGATTCACGAGAGACGACACCCAGCTTCTCACGCACGCGAATAATCAGAAACTTGGAACGATCCTCGAACATGACGTCCCAGGAGCTCGTGTCCATAAGATCCTTAAACGCGACCGGGTCCCAACGCTATCGTAGTGCTTGAACGTCCTCGTCCTTAGCCAAGTTCGGAGCGTAGTCCGGGAACCCGAATGACTGTGTTATAGCGTTGGCCGTGCCAGGAGGAAATTTCATCAAGACACAATGATGCCACCACGAGAGGATAACTTGACCAGGTACTTCGACAATCCACTTCTCCGAATCACTCAGGGTGTCGTAGCTCTTGCGCGCCAGAACAGTCTGTTTGCGCTCCTGTCCCGGACGTGACTTCTTGCCGTTATCAGAATTATCGTGTTTTATGGGTGGAGATGACGCACGCTTGGACTTGTTCTTTGATGACGAATCAGAAGTGGTGCCACGACAGCGCTTGGCTTGTCGTGGAGAAGTAGTGCGACGCTGAGGTTTTGTTCTGGTCCTCCTCGCCTGGGGAGAAAGTTGCATCGCGCCCTTCATCATCTTCTTCCTCCGTAACGCTGTCATAAAGCACTGACATGATTTCTACGGCGTCATCCCGGATGTCCTTACGCAAATCAGGCCGGCAAGTTGGAACCTCACCCAAAGTGAGAACCTTTGCGAGCTTGGACTCAGCTTCCTTGTAGCGCCAACATGGAACGGACTTGACCCAACGAGTCTTATCGAGACTTTTCCAGTAGATGATGCGAACCAACATGGAAATGAGAGCACGGGCATCTAGATGAGAGTGGATCTCAGCATCTGTTCGAGCATCAGCGAGCGAATCGTCGTACGACATGTGCGACCGCATGAGCTCCTGGAGGTCCGCATGAAGCTTATCCTAGATGGCTGGTTGAGTCAAACTCTCGCGTGCCTTGGTGACGGAGAGCTGTCTAGTTGTTGTGGGGTCCAGGGTGTCAGTCATGCTTGGGGTATAAGTGCTGGGCGCTGGAGATCTGTGAGAGACTTGGGTTTAGACCCGCCGAACAATTTGCGCTGGATTTTGACTGGCGTAGACTCAGCAGAGGACGAGTGTGTGCGGTCTACCATGGAAACTTTCAGGATGATCGGAGTCTTGTTCGCCTCAGGAACCTTGAACGCCTCATCGTCACTCTCCACTCCGTACTCGTTAACGCCTGGGTCGCGTCGAACTCGTCAGCCGCATTGATCTGGATCTGCGTCTTCCAGGCGTCAGGTGGAAGTGACCCATCCTTGAACTTCTCCAACAAAGCTTTCAGGTGCGGCCAATTGCCGCTAACCCGAGCGTTGTGACGGTTCAGGTAGTTCATCACGCGACCGACCTTGAATGTCCCACCACGGAGTCGATCTTCGAGTTGCCGGTTCACCAAACGATAATCGTCGATCTGGCGTTGCAACTCGGCGTTCTCATCCCGAAGGACTTGTTCTTGACGGGTGTGCTCTTCCGCCGCACGCCGGAAATCGTGACCACTTCCGGAGAGTCGGCACTGAGCCTGCTCCAAGATCTCGGCCACTTGTTGGTTAAAAGCTTTCTCTAGGAGCGCGAAACCTCGGTGTGCACAGCGAGCCTCATCAGAGGAGTTGCCCAATTCGAGGGTGGTCTTGGAGGTGCCCAGCGTACAGGATACCAGAGAAACGCGATGTTTGTCCAATATGCGCTTCTAAAGTGTGGATATCACGAATACCCGACGAACCAAACCTTGAGACTCATACACCCGCAAGAGTACCGCCAATTCACGCTGCGCTGGGATACCAGAGACCATGCTGTAAAAGCCACTCGGTCTCAGCTCGACCGATGCATCCCGAGGCATCAACAACTCACGTTGGATGTTCTGGTCCTCGCTACGTAATTTCGATAGGTCTGACCTATCCTGGTTGCTCAGGTGCTCGATTTCGACGAGGTTGTCGAGACCGCCATAACCGGCACGTAAGAGCACAGTGCCTAGACGATCAACGTCGAAGGCAGGAACACCGACGAATTGTGTAGTGGAACATGAGGAGTATGTCGGAGGCGACGTGATCAGGGCTGGAGGAACTTGCCCGATCGCTGAAGGAGTGGCAGCGTCAATGGAACGGGCCTTGGCATCAGCCTGGTCTAGCTCCATGAGGAGCGTAGACTTGGCGAGCCATGTCGACAGCAAGTTCTGTGTAGCATTGCGCGTGTTAAAATCGCCGACCGCAGAGATGCTGGGTCGATCTGAGTCAGAGATGGACCCACCCAGTAAGTCCACCACTTGGAGGCGCTTCTTGGAGGCGCCGAGATCTTGAGCCGTCTCACCGCGCGGACTGACAGGCGTGTTCATCAATGGTGTATCAACTGTTGGTGGGTCGTCACGTGATGTGTTGCAACTTGGCGTGCTGGTCCGAGGTGGCCGGCGCAATTGTGGAACGTCTCCTGGCGGAGTGCTCGCCGGGGTAGGAGCAGGTGAAGGCGTCTGTGGAAGCTAGGAGTCTGCGTTTGAAGGAATTTTGCCGAATGTCTGGAGTTTCAGTTGCGTTGTTGGGAGAGGCTTCCAGAACAAATTGGATACGACAGTAGAAATTTCTTGGAGATTGCTGGTATGAAGAAAGGTCTCGAATTTTGGCAGTCTTTTGACAATTCTGCGATTCGAGGTGCCCCTACGTCCAGGGCGTCTGCATTCACGACGTTTGTCCATGGTCTGTTACTTCGGAGGTATTTCCCTCAGTGACAGACCAGGATGCAGAGGGGCGGTTGTGACGATGCAACCTGGAAATTCAGGTGGCATCCGCAGCTGCCCTGGTTTGAGGGCCGGTGTTGGCAATATGGAACTGATACGTGATAGCATTTTGGGTGGTGAACGGAGAAATGCTCCGTGAACGTAAATCCCAGTACTGGTCACCCGAACCGAGTGACTATACACCGTTATTCCAGGAAGGGGAAGCGTGGAGGAATCCGAAAAAGATGATTGATACTTTCCGGATGAACCAGGAGAGATTGGGGGAATAACCGAGAGGACTGAAGAGCCCCGGAGTCGCTGGCCGCTGGACATCCTGAATTGAGGGAGTGTGTCTCGGGATGGCCGATACTTTCCGGGTGGATCAGTAGAGATTGAGGAATTAACCGAGAGGACATGGAGAGTCCCGGGTCCCTGGTCGCTGAACATCCTGAATTGCGGGAGTGTGTCCCGAATGGAGACATCACGAACAACCTGAATGGAGAAACAACCCGAATGACACACTGGACGATTCAACTGATGATGTGGTCGTCCAAGATACAAGGCGCGTTATACGCCAGTGCAGGCAAAGATCGAGTTGCACCGACGTCAGACTACCTGAAAACCATACTGAAGAGGAGATGAGACCTGTCCGAAGAGTCGACAGATACTGCAGATCCAAGATGGGCCATGTGTCAACGTGTGCTGTGTGAGCTCAGGGTGATTATCGATGCGACAACCCAAGTATACAAAGACCAAATCATCGGGAAGGTGTGCGGCCACGAGGCAAAGGAGATCGAAGAAATCGAACCCAAGATATTGCAAGAATTTGAAGAATATGAAGAACATGCCAAGATGAAGATATGATTGATAGCTAAAAGGTTTAACAGAGTTTGCTTTACTATCTAGTGCGCAAGTGGTTTGCAGAAACCGTGTTACCAGGGGTACCTCGTCGAAGAAGGCCTGCGGCAGACTACCTAAAGGAGTCACGGACTCAGGGGTTAAGCACACCAAGGGTTGACTACGGCCACGCGGAACGCGTGAAGACTCTCAACATCGTTCAAGCTAAATTAACTCGGGGACCGGTGCGCTTGGACACTTGGGATGATCCAGTTATTTCATTTGCTAAGTTGTCTCTGGACACCCTCAAGTATCTGGTTGCATTTCATATTACCATGCGATTTAGGAGGATTGCGCGATCACCCCCTGGATCTATATTGTTGATTGCTGTGTGAACGGAAGGTACATATATTAATTCTCCTGTATTAGTACAGGAGTGGTGCGCGTAAGGCATACCGAAATCTACCTGTATTTGGGTGTGCCTAATAACTGACAGGCTGTATATTTGCATAACAAACTCTGTGTATATCATCTAGGTCACTTGTATTGATTTAGATTATTATTTGGAGGAAGGTCTTTGCCCGTGATCTCTCAACTTTCACTGAGGACAACTAGGACGAAAGGGACCCGGGAGTTCTCTTATATCTCTGTATATCCTATTGGTAATAACTGTTACGGTGTTATCCCTGGTCATCAAATTAATTGAACCTATAGGGATTGACGCAAGGCACACGCCAACCCGGACTGGAACAAGTTTTCAGCCCGAGTCTTGTACTACCTGAACGACTTCGTGTTCGAATCCGTTCGGGGCACGCTATACACCTTTGGGTGGTCAAGTGTTCACCCACCTCGTCACAACCCCTGACGATGAGAACGTCGTAAATTCCACTTTGACGCTTTTTCGTATAAATCCTTATCTCTGATAAATGCGTCTTCATCATCTTCATCGTTTGATGCATTCGTTAGTGAATGAAGAAATCCTTCTGAAGGACCTGCACATTCTTCAGTGCATTCATCGCCAAACTCGTCGATTTTGTTTGACGGCGATGACGTCAATAAACAAGATAGATCCATATTGTTCGTAGTCGTGTTCTCCAAAGTATTTACGGCCTCATCACTAATCCTGTAATCATCATCAAACGTCGATCGAAATGCGCCCTTTTCTTCGTCATATGAAGTCGAATTGTTAGGACCCAATCCCAGAACCGTCACGATCATGTCTTCAGTCGGCTTAGATATCTCAACGCGCGCCGCGTCGAGCATGGCGGCTGCAGCTTTTACTAGTTCGGTTCTACGTACTGGAATATAGTCGTCTACTGCTGGACGTAGAGGGAAATTGTTCCGATAAAATCACATATTTTCAGCAACAGACGTCGCATATGATACAGTCGTCGCTGTAGGAAGGAGCATTGAAGTTTTCACATGGGTGGTTCGTAGTAGCGAACCCTGCAGGCGTATGGAAGATCTGTCACTTCCAATACCGACCTGTAACCCACTGCTGATTGGAATATTCTGCGAACGTAGTCAGGTGTGTATTTGACCTCCAAACTACGAGCTCTTCGTCGCGAATACGTTCATACTCTTGTAGATTGTTCAGCAGAGTGCATGTTCATAAGTGAGCTCATTATCAATATACGATCATTGATTGGCAAGTGTTGTATGCGCTTACGGACATTGTATATGACATGAAAGAAACTCATCAGCTTGATTGAATTCTCAACTCCAGGTGTGTTCTGTAGCGCAATGTATTCCGCGTATTCCGCATCACTCATAGCCGCTGAAGCGCGTATGGAAACACCTCGGATGTTGTAAATGAGATTAGAGAACGAGCGGAATATTCACCGTACTCGTTCGATGTTCGTCTACTCACAACAAAAATCGCTCCTATCTGGTATTGGCGAGCATGATCAGTGTAACCACAGGTGATAATAGAGTATCCTAAGTCGCTAAGTTTAAAGGTAGCGTCAGCGTGAAATTGAGCACTATTGCGGGAGCTAAAATCCACACAGCTGTCAATCATCGCTAACGAGGTGACACCCACGATGAACGGATCGTGATCTTCTCCAAACCCGATATACGCAAAACCATCGATATCTAACTTCGCACAAAATAGAAAAGCTAAGTCAGGCTTCATTCCAGTTTGGTATCGGCGTCCTTGCACCAGATCATGAATATTTTTTATAGTGTTTTTAGTACCTTGATCTCTTCGAATTCTCTTCAAAGCATTCTGAATTTGTGTCAGTTTAGGCCACCCGCCATTGGTAGCTTGGATGTGGGACTGCTTTTTAACGTTGGCTAGTATGATGCGAGAGGGGACGCCAATGTCGTCTTGTTCTGCAAAAAGTGCTTCTTTTATTCGTAACACGAGGTTTCATCTGGGTAGTACACGGTACTGCTCCTCTTGAATGTGCTGAGTTATTCACTTTGTTGATCACTTATCCTGCGCGTTACAATGCCAAATCTTCCAGTTCACTGAACATTTTCCAAAGTTCTTGCACGTTGAACAACCACGTTCCATGCGCCTCTCGGCCATGGTATGAACACCGCCACACATCTGACAGAAATCATAGTGGACTGAATGGATTACAGAAGTACACTTCTATGCGGTACGCTTCGTAATCTGCAGCGGTGAAGTGCGTCGCGAGTTGATGCGACGTCGGCATTGCGGAAGTTTCGAAAGTGTAGTGTGTTGTAGTTATGCTGACCGGCCATTATACCGACATATTCGGAAAGATGTAACCAGTGTCTACATATGGTTCAATGTACGATTTTTAAAAGAAACTTTGCTTGAACAAAATCGGCATACATTCAACCAATCCTTAGACAGAGAGAATCTCGAGCTGTTGTACGTCGCGCAAAACCACTCTTTAGCCAGATTGAGAGTCATTGTCTCGTGCGTCGATCACATTGAGCAAACTTGCTTCATCGAGCATCCTCTGCACGTCGCTAGTTGTTGTACACCCAAAGTGTAACGGGGTTACACGAAACCCTAACCGTAACGTTAACCGGTTAGAGTTAGAGGTTTCCTGTCTTGGTGTGTGAACACACCCAAACTACATTTGAAGGGATCCAATTGGTAGAGTGCGCCACACCTCTACCAATC
>NBNE01000871.1:0-16397 GCA_002215365.1 Phytophthora megakarya | reverse complement strand
CTATCGTTTGAATCCCCACGCCATACTCACTAGATATTGACACTCCAGTTCAGCTAGTACTGACGTTGAAAAATATTTTTTTAAATTTATTCATTAAATTAAGCAACACACACATATTCATAAACTTTTAATGCTTAACGAAATATGATATCATCGTCACAAACTTGCAAAAAGCAAAAGAGCTAACAAACACTCTTGCTTTTTTCAAACAATAACCCTTTACGTAAAAAAATCACATTTGCCAAACATTATATATAAGAAACACAACGTGTGTTTTGATGGATCTCTAATTAGGTACCGCAGTGGAGGACCCATATCAGAGACCCTTTGAAAAAATTGTGGGAAGACTCAAAGCGGACCTGGTCCACAGGTGACCCGAAAAAAAGGCTACCGAGTCTTTGACGTCGAGCTCATTGGCGCAACGGAATGCAGCGGTCGTCTTGCTGACGTTGCACCACGGGGTTATATCTGGAGCAGCGTTGGAAGGACAAGCGTATAAGCTTTCCATGAATTCTCCAATGTCACGAGCACTATCGGCATACACGAGAGTATCAATTTGCTGTGTCACGTTGGCTACCTTGTTCCTCGACCCAGCTGATGACCAAAGATAAACTCGCGCAAGTCCAGGGCTCAACCTTTTTCTTGCTGAATAATCTTTGCGGGGCAGTCGAGGAGCCTTGCCCTGTACGTATTCGGATTTAAATCCTTCCTAATCATGTGCGACAGGTGCATGTTGTCCTCCGACATTACCCAGGTAGGTAGGCGTTCCTTTATGAAGTACTCGAGCTAACTTTTTTCAATAGACCACATACCACAACGGTAGTCCTGCTCTTCCATGTCAGTCATTGAGAGGTTGTATCCGATCCATGGTCAGCTCCTGTATCCCGTGTAGTTTGGTGCTCGTAACTTACTATAGACTGTATAAATACCGAGCGATGACAAGTAAGTTTCACGCAATCGTTGATTGCATATACGGATGTAAAACGCTTACGTTTCACGCAATCACTGCTTACAGATACGTTTCACGCAATCGTTGCTTACAAAAGTAAAATAACTCAGTATCAAGAGATTGTATGTATTACGCAAGAAATAGGTGCTTGTATTTGCATCATCATCGACGATACCTCGATACTTGGACCTCTCAATTATTATGACTGAGTAGCATTTCTTTCACTTACTTGGCTGAACGACACAAATTTAACTATGTAAGTGATGATGGTGGCGTTCTCCACAAAAATCAAAACATACCTATCTGTTTTCTTACCACAATATCAATTACATCTAGATTGTCAAACTACTCTCTTGTTACTATTGAACAGCGTGCATATTCTATTGATTCCACTTTGCGATATCACTATAGAACGGATTTCTTTGGAAATCCACTAGTCTATAGTTAATGTTTCAAGTTCGAAATATTTTCTTTTTCAAACTTTGGTCTAGCTCTTATGAGTTTACGCTTAAGATTTGACGAATTTAGGTAGGTAATCATGCTTCATCCCCTCCAAGCCATTTGTTTGGAGTCGAAAGTTTTAAAGAGGGGAAGTTTTTCAAAGGAAAGTCGTCATCGCTAAACGATGATCATTTTCATTCTTACCTAACCATGGCCACCGATGCTGAGTTGTCACCATTTCAAGCGATTGATATCAGCGATCTGTATCTGCTGCAGGAACTCCTTGAAATCGCACCTACGCCAACCCCACCAACCAAAAAACCGACCAAAGGTGCTGTAAGAAAATGGCCTCGAGAACTCAAGAACCAGCGGAAAATAGAACTTCACTCCAAAAAGATGGTGCGTTTCCGCAGCCGAAGAGCTGTTAAGCAACAAGCCATGAAGGAAGAGCATCGACAACTGGAGCAGGAGCTTAAACGTCGGGTATCTCAGTTGACACTTATTGGTGAGGTATCTCCAAAAGGTGGGGTAATGGCATCGGTACTGGAACGCGAAATACTACGAGAAGAAAACGTATCGTTACGCGACAAGATCTTGAAACACTTGCAGTTGCAACAAACTATCCAGACATGTAGTGCCACACTCCATCAACCTGTCTGGTCCGATGTGTCACTTAAATGTGATATGACAGTTCACTTTGTGAAATCAGAATGGAAAACGGTTAAGGCGCAGGTCGGTGCCTGGGTGACTTTCGACAATCGAGAGTCGCCATTTTACTTTCGCCCGTTCACCCGTCAGGCTTTTGAATCGATTTTGAGACGAAAGGAGAACAAATTTCGTGGGGGTTCTTCAAATTATTGTTTAGCAAAGGAGTTTCTGGGTTGGGAAGTGATGCATGCGCCTACTCACTTGCGAAATGCTGATCATTCTCTACTTCACCACGTTCGCTACTCCAAGGTTTTGAAATGTTCCATTGATGAGATTCAAGATGGTATGCGTCGTGCTGATGGTACATCTGAATGGCCAATTTTGCCAACAGCGAAAAGTTTAGGACTTTCCGACAATATCACCGTCCATACATTGCAGCAATTCGACAACGATTCGCGTGTGATCGTCCGCAATTTTCCCGGACATGTCAACAGTAGGTATCTTGGTTTAGTCAAGTGCAATAGCTGGGAAGAAGTCAATGGCAAACGCGTGCTAAAGTATTCATTCGTTATTGCTGATGCAGCAACGAATGCTAGTAGTCATGAGGTGGAACCAGATCACAGCAATATCCAGTGGGTTAACGAAGGTGGGGCATTGTTGAGACTCGTCGAGGTTGACGAAACACTAGTGGAAGCTGAATTCAACTACTGGGCGATTTGTAAGTTAGAGGCTCAGGCTCAGATTCACTTCATCACTTTCTGTCACAATGTATGGCGCTGGGAACAGCTAGTAACACCAACCAGACTTCTTCCATTTGAATAAGCTTAGAATAAAAATTCAATCAATTCAGGCGTATTATTATTTAAGAATGTTTTATCATCACAATATAATATTGTTTTGCTACCACGGCACAAGAACTTCTTCTTGTCAAGAAGCAACATAGGTAACTCAAGAGATGCCGGCGTATCACCAGCATGTCTTGAGTTACATTTTCCTTCGGCGCCAATTTTTTTACTTTCATACCAGACTTCCAAACATTTAGATGATAGGAACATGCTAATGTTTAAATATCAAACATATATAAATGCATGTACATGTATTATATCATCAATGGGGTGCAATTTGTTGCATTGCTTGAAACTTCAACATGGTCTTTTTACGTTTTCGGCTGTGCGTACACCTTCTTTTGGTCCACAGCTAATTACTGACAGGTCTACGTGTACATGAACCTACACACCGTGTCACACATTTCCAACTCACTGGTGGTGAGTTGAAAGATCGGATTTGCTAGCACTTTAGGAGAGGAGCTTCATTTATTACGTGTTGATATGCCAGAGATCACGTCTTGAAAGCACTCAACAAATTGTAGTTGAAAGGTGCCTGGGATTTATTTCTCAAGGTCACCAAGATGAGGAGTGTAGTGGTGTCCTGGGCCCTACCAGATCCAGCAGACGGCTCCAATGTTTTTTATTGATGACATTGGGATGCACGAGAGCACGCAAATATTTGCGATTTGTAAACTGCATAACAAGGAGGCATATTAGCAAAGCGAAACTAACACAAACCACTATGGCATGCCCAGCAGTGAATGCATCTATTAACAGAATTCTTTTCACCTCCTAGCAAGCAGTGAATTCCTAACCAGCAAAGCATTAAAGGGTCTAAACCCACTACAACGTTAACTTTAGGTGTGGACTACGTCCCAAGCACATACGCACATACAGGCCAATGCGTGGCCCTAAACAGAAGAGAAGGCTCGCCAACACCACTAGTGATGAAGGTACTGCGACGCCGCCTACAACCAAGTTATGGACAGCTTGAACCAAGTCACTTTGACCTGCTTTGGTTCAGCTAAACCCACGGCGCCAGCAAGAATGTAAGAGCCAGTACCTCGGCAGAGACGACGACAGTCACTCACAAATCCAGTACCTCATCGTGCTGATTATGGAGTTAGCAGATCCCTCTGGGTTTGAGCTCATTGCACAAAACCTGAATTTTGGTGCTCCTCCAGAGCCTGGCGTGTTCCCGTTCCAAACCCTTCTTGAAAGTTCCAACACTGCATTTGAAGAAGATTCCCACCCACCACGGAATTTGGGCCTTGCTGGTTGTCGATTACAAGATGATTAGTTGCATTTAATTTCTCGAAACGTCCGCTTGACAGCTTTGTTTAATGTGTGGCGAACAATATTTTCTTCTTGTTTCTTTAATGTACATGATATCAAGTGTGCCCTAGCGTTACATGGCGGGTTAACCTCAGCTAAGGGACGAGCTAACGCCCGCGATGACGTATCTTGTCCTAGATATCCAGTTAAAGGTGGTACCACACGGTAATATTACCGTCACATGACGGTTCTTTCTCTTGTCCAGTGCTCCCTCTCCAGTGCTCCTTAGTTTTTCCCTTCGAGACGGGCTACAATCAAATTTAATTAACAGCGACAGACCCAGTTACACCAGAGGACATACAGCAAATGACCTTTTCTTGGGTACCTGGAAGCAGTTACCACACGATCCGTGGACCGGGCGACGTTTATGTGACGGGGTTTACGGCTACGTACATGCCGTCATGGATACCATTTGTGCGTGCCTAGAGTTGCTGATCCGTTTGCGTCCTTTGAGTGAATGACTGAACTAACCGATGATGCCACTCAGATCAGTAAAGATGGCATATTGACAGTTTATGTGGGATGCGTTGACGATTGACCTTGCCACATACATGCGCCCAGCGAGGAAGAGATGCCTGATGTGACCGCATTCTGCTCTGGACATGGGAATTAATGAGATGCTACTGCAGAATAAAATAGTTTTTCTGGAAGATGCGAGAAGGTTCAAGATAGTTATAGCAAAGTAGATAGTGAAACCGCCGTCGTAGAGACACTCTAGCCAGTCTCCACAGACTTACGAGGCTCATTCTACAACTTTCCGCCTCGGTAGAAAGCGTTAAATTCAAGCCTCTTCACTTCACTCAGGTATCGAATGTCCTCTCAACTCACTTCGCTATCTTTCTAGTTGGCAAGACCATCCCTCATAAAATTTGGCTGGGATCCACCGGTATACTGTAAGGTGCTTAAGCTGGGTCCCCGTGTCGTCCGCGTTGAAGGGCTCCACGATACTACAGGTCATACGTGGCCTAACAAGCGGTTCGGACGCAATACAGTGTGTTGTTACCGCGCACGAAGCAGAATCGGCTATTGCGGGACCTCTTCTCTGCCAAGGAGTGATGATAAATCATTCAGGCTACTTTCAGCACGGGCAAGTCGTGAAGGCCACATCGAATGAAGTGACTGTTCAACTTGACAACTAAGCCATCGTGTCAACACCGTCGGCGGTGACCCCGATAGCCCCGGTTGTAGCCCTGCTACCCAAGGCGCTTGTGTTTAACGATGATGAATGAAGTTCTGGTGAACTAATCGACGTACATCATTCTATACTAGATAGAAGCTGTGGTACCAATTCAAATCCGGGGTATTATGCCATTTTGGACATTCTGGGCGATATAGTAGAAGAATCAGCCCAATCATCTTCCGAAGACAACATGGAGTGGATTGATTCGAAAAAGCAGAGGCCCCAGCAGCCTTTCTACTCCAACACGCTATCGATTATGCATACTACATCGACGGAAATGTAGAACCAGTACCAGCATCTGTTGGCATTTTGTTCTGCCAGCCCCCAATAATGACTAGATTTAGGCCTTCCCAGTGTCCTATTCTCTGACAGCACCCGTCAAATCTCTCCAAAGACTTGACGCTCTTCGATCTTGAGATGGATAATGACAACAACAGTATCGTCGAAACCAGTGATGTAGCTACTATTGACAACCGTGTTGACAATCAAATTTTTGGTCACAAAAGTCGGCAAACCGAACCGGAAAATCCACGTCCTGTCGTCAAACGGCGCGTCCAATACCTATCGTCTGACCCATCAGCCAAGGATGCTATAATCGCCCAATTGCTTCTTGATCAACCCGATTTAGCCGACGTTTTCTACAGCTAAGATCCGAAACTGCGTCAACTATACATGCCGACGTGCCCACCGTTCGACAACCAACCACAGAACAGCAACCGACTCTAAAAGGTCCTCATCGACAAGCTAGCACTATCACACAACACCCTCGGGGACAGATATCCTGCACCTGGGCATCCTGCAACAACAAGTCGAACCTCGATCCAAGGACGCCTTCGTTCCATCAGTCACTCAAAGGTGTATTCACACACTGGCCACATCGTTACGGCATCAGGGTAGAGTGCTCCGATATTTGTTGAAGCTCTGATAACCTCGACTGCAGTGCTCTTTAAGCCGTTTCCAATTGTTCAGAGTAAAGATTTTGCCATCGAATTTGGTGTTATGCGTTTAGCACCATTCAACATCGTAAACGACAAATCAGTGTGGATCATGTAGAGCGGAGCAAATATGCAAAATTTATCAGCTGCTGTAACAATTCCGACTCCATCATCACCAGAAAGTATTGAAGATATTCCCGAAGCTCTCCAATCTCTAGCTACATATAGCACTGAGTACTTCTCGAATGTCTTAAGTGAATTGGTGGACAAAATGGTCAGATTTACCAAGCAACAGCTACGTCAGAATGCGTGTCAACAGATCGATTTAGTTCTTGTCGTATACTGGATGAACTTGCTTCTGCAGTCATTTCGAATGGAGCTAGAATAAGAAACAAGTCATGGGTCTCTGATCAACCTCCATTCTAATGTAGACGACACTGATTTCCGTCAAATTCTAATTCACATCCAACAACGACAAATCAAAGCCTTATAACATGCTTTAACCGCCACGAACGCTAAACGATTGTCAGTTCAAGACAAAACACCTCATATATTCCCAAACCACGGCAATATGCAACGACGCTCGCACGGGTGGTCAAACTGGAACATTCAATTCCTGTTGACTTGTATGCTGGTTTGCCGGTCGATAATGGCAAACGACAATGTTTACGCTTTTTATCAAATGTTGGTTGCAACGCGAACAATGGAAAACAATGTTTGTTGTCTAAACGAGAACACTTCGTTCCAGATAAGCTCGACCAAACGGTACGAGAATTTATTGGTGAACGCTTCGGTGGACTCAAACCAGAACACAAATCTCTCTGACGCCAAGTCAACTGCTATCTATCATATGATCCCGGTACTCGACTCTCCTAATTTTAGGAGCTCAAGCGACACTTCCATTCTCAATCGCGTGGCTTGCCATCTTCATCACATAATTCGCTGTCTTCGATCGTAGCCAGTGGTCTTCAATCCAGCCGAACAATCCTCAGTATTCGTTCGTCACCTTCATTAATCAATGCCAAAGCACACGCAGTTTCAACTACCAAATCGTTTTCGCAATCTTCAAGCCGACCCAATGGTGTGACGTAATCGGTTTCTTACAGCGCTAGTAAGCAACAAGAAGGTAATGGGCAGCCTAAATGGGTAACTCTTTCACCCAACACCTTTGCAATTGTTCGCAACAAGCTCGAACAAAGTCTTCTCAAAGAAGAAGTTCGCCATTTCACACGACATCGGGAACTGTGGTTCAAACGCAGCACAACCTCAACGTCATCCCCAGGACTAGATAATGTGACCAAACGCACATTCTCATCAATCGTCCGTGATCACAAAATGGATATATCGTCAGCCGTAAGAGTGTATCGGAACCAGACAACAAGCGATAGCCGACCAAACGAGGCGCTCGACCTAACCCGACTAAAGACAGTCCTAGAGCGATATCCTCATCTTGACACATTGGTGAGTATTGCGACACATGACATCAATCCTGTATGGAAGAGACCAACCTCGCTGTATACAATTCCCCAAAAACCATACATCGTTCAATCGTCACCGAAGTGCAACTATGCGAAGTATCCGGAAAGGGCAAGACACCGGGATGTATCTCGTAATCGACGAACCTTTACTGGTGTTGTGGCCAACGGTTCACTGCAGTCCGTTTGGGGCTGTGGAAAAAAGTGACGCTGATCCGGCAATCGAAGTCCGATTTATATAGATGACCTATCGTTTCCAGTTGGAGCGTCGACCAATGATTGTCTTGACAAATCTGGCCTACCTGGCATTGATTACGCCTATGTGACGACGCATGCTGCTAGAATCGAATATCTCGCAACTACCTGTTCCGGACTGCAGGTCTGTATTCTTAAGGGAGACGTTAAAGGAGCATACTGCCATCTTATGACACATGCCGATCATGTATACCGGTTGGCTGCGCGCGTCCAGGAGCTTCATGCAATTGTGATTGACCTGGCTGCGCCAATCGGGTAGTCTAGCTCACCTAAATTTTATGGCGTTTTCGGTCGTGCGATCTCATGGTTAATCGCCTCAAATGCACCATCAACTGTCTCAAACTCATCCGACAATACCACAGTTTTTGGATATGGATGGGTAAACGATCATGTGATGATTGATGTCAACCTTGACAAACGTCTTCTTTTAGCTGAATCTACACTTCGTCATACTATGGTGACTGTGTTGGGAACTCGCTCGTTAAATGAGTCCAAATGCTCTTCGTGGGAGCCCCGCCTCAAAGTTCTGGGGTTACTTTGTGCCACCGAACGTCGAACTTTATCAATCCACTAGGAAAAGATTGATAAAGATATTGCGCGTATTCGACATATCCTCACTGCATGTGCCGCCACAAAAACGGAGCTCCATAAAGTGCTTGGTGGCCTGCGCTACATCTCCACTTGTGTACGTTCAGCAAAAGCTTTCTATCAGCAAGTGCACGTAGCGGTCACACGATGGCCACGTTTCGGACGCATGACGTTGACCGAAGCAATGAACCTGGACCTACGTTGGTTCCTACACATTCTAAACGATGGTCATCTCGCCGAACTTCCGCTATGTATGTTCGGTACTACGCCTGTTCCCCTTTACCATATTTACATGAATGCTTCAGACAGGGGGCTGACCGTCTTTCATCCTGCCTGTGACGAATTTATCCCGTTACAGTTCGACGAAGAAGAGCGGGGACGAATACAATCGGGTAATTTCTCTTTCAATGCTCGGAACATCTATGTATTGCTATTGCTGTCTGGACTTGAGGCAAACAGTGGTCCTACAACAATCCCGGTACCGTTCCACACATTCAATGCATACGCCGTAGCATGGTGCAATCGCTTATCTAGTTCCTGTCTCCTGGCACAAGAAACAAATCGGGCAAGGGTTTGTTTTCAATATTCGAGTATCGGCGACTCATCTCCCGGGATCCATCAACAGGATGGTGGATGCGGCTTCTAGAGTGTGGCGCGAACCCTATTTGTCTATGTGGACTAACTTCTCTGTACATTGGAAACAGGTACCCGGAGCGCCAACTTGGCAGAAGACCTACCAAACATTCTCGGTCAACTGCAGTCCGCATCTCTGGCCACGTCGTCAGCCACAAAGTACGCTAACACTTAGAAGCAGTGGTCTGTGTGGTGTGCGATCATGGAAAACTCTCGATGGGCCGCGCACAACAGTCATTTCAACTTGCCCTCTTCGTAGTTTGTTGCTGGCGATATGGTTTCAACCGATCCTGTCAAGGTAACTCCATAATGACCGTCCTCTCCATGATAAGTCACATCGCGTGGAATCATCAGCTGCATCGCGGATATAGCGTTGGATTACTCCCAGATCATAAACTTGCGATCGCTGGGATGCGTCGCACAGACGGGTCATCAGCACGAAAACATCCTATTACAATCGCAATTCTTAAGGCCCTCCTCTACAGTTTCAACTGCATAACGGTGATAATGTGTATCGGCTGTCGGACACATTGCTAGTTTCGTTCACACGTTAAAGATCAAAAACAAGAAACATTCTGACTACAATTTCTACATGCGCCCACCACATATACAAATTGAAATGGATTTTGGTTTGTTGACAAATATGTGGCATGTATTTCAGTGTGAGCTTACTGTGGACTATTGTAACGTTGGTAAGGTGGCTGGGCCTGTAGGTGCGGGACGTCCTACCGGCTGGAATGGAGGTCCGGGTCCACCGATGGCTGCCCGGCCGTCTAGCCCGCAAGTGCTGTATGCTCACTTCAATGCCACCACAGCAATTGATGATTCGAGGCTGATCATCGTCAGCCTCAACGTCGCCGGCGCCCGGTGTCCACTTCGAGCCTCCTCGATTCCGGAGCGACGCACAATTTCATCCGCACGTCGTGCTTGACGGTCCTTCTCAACGGTATACCCGTTCATGAGAGTGAAGGCACGATGATTGTTACACTTGTTGACGGTAAACCGCACCGCATGACATCTTATTATCTTACATGTTTGACGGTTTCCAGAGCGACGATACCTTCATGGTGGGTAAGACGAACCACGTTTTTGACTGCATCCTGGGAAAGTCGTGGCTGGTACGGTACCAGAAAATGTCGACTAGATTGTCTGGTCGGTCAAGCGTCGCGACGACTTCGATGTGAGTGAAGCCTTTACGCACCTCCTGGTGGCCACTAGTGATTGGCCACAAGTGACAGTTGTGGGCCAAGCATCCACGACGCAGGCGGTGCACAAAGCAATCGATGGCCCTCTCTTCGTGGCTTGTGCAATATTGTTGCGTGATGCAAGTATTCGAAATGCTTCGCTGTCGTGCGATAAAACGGAGAGAGCGGTCGAGCATGCCGTCCCCTCTGAATAATGTGGTTGAGCAAGCGACGCTTCCACCCGATGATGTCACTGGTGCAGACGAGCATGACCCCCCGCGCTAGAGGAGGGTGAATCAACGTCTAGCAACAACAAGATTCCGGGTCGAGTAGTGGTTCAAAACGCATTAAGCGACGTCGATCACGACGGTATCTGCAGCCCTGCAGCAATTCCAACGTCAGTGTGGCTCCCGTGACAGAGTCAATCAACGCTATCGAATACGTGAATGACGCTGCCCATCGCAGCCTCGTCTTAGAAGTTGCAAATCCACCTCCTGACGCAGAGTTGATCACCTGACTTCCTGACCTTTCTAGAAAGCATTTTCTCCGCGACTTTATAGCTGGCGAGATCGAGCAAGTCTGTCTAATCACCGCCAGCGCTGCCGTGATATCACAGGGCATCAACTCAGTTGACGTCTCAGAAGACAAGGCATCATGCCCGAAGAGCGGCGAACCAAAGTTGGCGCGCGAGGAACGATTTGAGACTCAATCGTGGGAAGCGTTGCGAGAATCCGGCAATCCAGTTTACGAAACCGCTCGTGAGTTTGCGGATGTCTTCCACCACAAGATCCCTTCCGAACTACCTGCAGACCCAGGGGTGTACCACGAGATCAATCTCGCGCCTGGGACAAAATACTGCGTGACACGGCAGTAGCTGCTGCCGTGTGATCAAATCAACGCCATCGATGATTTCTTTGAGAGTCGCCGTCAAGCTAGGCACGTCCGTGAGAGCATCTCGCCTCACTGGAGTCCGTGAAAAAGGCCACAACGGCTGGCGCATTGTCCATGCCTTCAACAAACTGAACGACGCCACCATCTCAGCATAAACTCCGATTCCGCGGAAGGACATATTGCTTGACTCCATGTCAGGCAGCGTGATTTACAGCGCTATCGATCTGACAGACGCCTTTTATCAAATACTATGAGAGAGCGCGACATCCCACCCACTGCAGTGAGCACCCTAGCGGTATGCTCTGGAAGTGGTTGGTGATGCCACAAGGTCTAAAGAACGCTCCAGCTACTTTCAACCGCATGGTATCCGGTGTGCTTTGACCGCTCCGAGAATTTTCTCCGAGTTACTTTGACGACATTCTCGTGCACTGTCGCGCTGATAGTGACCTCAGCGCTGTCGAGGTGCGCCACCGTCACTTACGACAAGTCTTTGAAGTGATGCGTGCGAAAAAATTGTACGCAAATTTGAATAAATACGTATTTTGCGAACCGGAGATTCCGGTGCTACGATGTTACGGGAGTAAGGATGGTGCCCGTGTCGACCCTGACAAAGTGTTGTCCATTTGTTCGTTGCCAACTCCCACAAATCCACTGACCTACATCAGTGACTACGAATAACGAATTACCTGCACAACTATACCACGAATTACGCTGGAGTAATCCAGCCGCTATCGAGTCTGCTGAAGAAAGACGCCATGTGGACGTGGCCTCCTGAACACCAACAAGCATTTGAAGCCGCAAAGACAAGTCTCGCATCAGCTCCAATACTGATGCTCCAAGACGACTCAAAGTCATTTCACGTCGTTTGCGACGCGAGCGATTTTGCTATAGGCTTCACCCTCATGTAATTCGACGATGAAGGTTACGAACGAGTCGTGAATTATCAGTCCTGGCAGATGAAGCCCGCAGAACGCAACTACCCAGTCCACGACAAGGAACTCGTTGAGATGCGCTACGCTTTGATCAAGTTCAGAGTGTACTTATTTGGTGAAGAAACATTCGTAGTGTACGCACATCATGCGTCGCTGCTGACAGCGATGAAAAGTCCCCACCCCTCGCAGCGCATGGCGAGTTGTCGTTCTTCGCCGAATACAATTTTGTGGTGCATTACAAACCCGGCAAGAACAAGATCCTTGACAATGCTCTTTCGCGCCGTCCCGAGTACGAACCTCGGGTCGGACTGGATCATCAGATTATTCGCGACGAAGAAGATGAAGGTTCATGTGCTACTTGCGTTGCATCAGACCTCAACCTGACGAATATCGTTCCGGAATCGCCCCTGCGCACTGAAATTGCCGCCGCATATGAAGACGACGCGACATATTTTGAAGATCGTGTCCCACCTGCGTTCGCCCATCGACGCAACGCTGGGCGAGCTGTCTTGAGCTCAATCGTCTCAGTTCAGGCGCTACCCGTTAGATAGAGATTTGCTAACGTACAGCATCGACAACTTCATACTTCTCGAGTGGTAGTTCCGAATGATGCCGACCTCTGATCACAAATTTTCCACGAGTTTCATGACGCGCCAATCGGCGCCGTTAAAAGACATTTTCGGCATTTTCGACCACATTCTACTTGCCGCACATGTACAAGTGGTTGCGCAAGTAGATGTGCACCTGCGAGGTTTGCTAGCGTGTCAACCCTCTTCGTCGTCGGAAGGTCCCACTGCGATCTTTGCCAATGCCCGTTCAGGCATGGAGCTCAGCGTCTATGGACTTATGAACAAGGCTGTACGGGGGTCCTTGCCATCTTAGACCGATTCAGCAAGATAGTCCACTTCGTTCCGGTGTCCGCAACGGTCACCACGGACGAATCCGCGGTTCACTTCGTTGATACGGTGTTCCGTCGTCACGAAATGCCTGAGTCCATCGAGTTTGACCCCGACCCGCAGTTCACATCTGCGTTTTGGTCAAAGCTCTTCGAAATCGTGGGCACCAAGCTGAAAATGTCTACGGCATCACACCCTGAGATGGATGGCCAAACATAGCTCGTGAACAGAGTCATCAAAGATGTCCTTCAAAGCTATGCCACCTCATTCAAGAGCTGGAACTCGCTCCTGTCATTCGCCGAATTTGCAATCAACAATGCGGAACACGCATCGACCGAACTTACTCCATTCTTCATTAATAACGCACGGCATCCGCGCGTACATGCCTTGCTTGCTTTGGGTCAACCCACAGCACCGCGAGGTCTCACCCTTGGTGGGGGAGGGGTTGCAGCAGCTGACAAACCCGCCAGTAGTCCGCCGGCGATACACACGACTATCTGATGACAACCGTGATACCCCCGGTGGCAGGAGTGGGGCCTAGCTTGACAGGAGTTGGACCAACAGTAACAGGCGTGTCACCGGTGACAGCAGTGGCACCCCTGGTGACAGGAGTGGGGCCTGGCATGAGAAGAGTGGTATCTCCAGTGACAGCTCCATCACCGACGACATCAAGTTCGACTTCAGCCCTCGCGTCCGCGAGCGCTAACGGAGTAACGCGTTCATACGCACACACAATCTGCGTGACGCCGCGGGGAGCGACGCCTGACGTGGCTAAGTGGACCTAACAGACGCTGATTAATCCGAGCGCTCCTGAGACAAGACGGACCCCTTGATAACGGCGAATTACGCACCGAAAGAATCGATGCGACCCTAAACAACTCCAGAGTCACGGAGTTTGTACTTGACCGCCAGGGAGTCGACCGCTACGAGCGTGACGCGCTTCAGGCTGCCGTTGGCCGGCAGAAAACAAACGCAGACAAACGCGGCAGGAAAAAGATGACGTCGTTTTCGACAGGATACCGAGTACTCCTCTCCACTGACAGCATCTGAGACTCGGCTGTGACGAATCTCAGCGCGAGCAAGCTCGCGCCACGTTTCATTGGACCTTTCGGAATTATCAAACCTCTAGGCGATGCCTATACGCTGGACATCCCCTCGTCACTACGGCCTCATCCGACGTTCCACGTCAGGCGCCTAAATAAGTACCGCCCAGCTATAATCCCCGAGTCGCCTCAGGCAACTGAGGCACATGCATCGTCCGACCTGCGCGACGTGCAGCCCGAGCGAGTTCTCCGCCCCCGCCGTTGAGGTCAGCATGTGGACGAGTTCCAGTCCTCGCCTGGCCCCTCGATCCACCTCCAGATCCCTCAAGCGCGTCAGCATCTCGCGATTCGACTAACGAATCTCAGCCGCTGTCCGTTGAGCCTCCCAGACCTACCGCACAGCTTCTTCCACGTCCAGTTGAGCGTCTTGGAACCGATTCAGCGCCTCTTCCACTTCGTCCTGGCCGACCGGGACGACCCTAGTACTGCCGCGAGGGCCGCCTCCGATAGTTGACGCGGACGTTGAAACTCGCTGGATCGTGGATCATATCGTGGAACACGAGGATCTACCTCGTGTGTCGGCTCGCGCCAATCGAGGGCCTCCATCTGCGCGGCGTTATAAGGTACGACGGCTCGGACTTCCGGCTGACAATGATACGCGGGAGCCGCGCTCAGTTCTCCTACGGGATATACCTGATACAATCCACGACTACAAGAATGACGTGGCAGCGACGGCGAGCGCGAACGTAGTCGGCGACGCACACGTCTGCAAGTTCGAGAACGAGAACGCGGGTGCCTACGCGATATACGCCCACCAGGCTGAGACGAACTCCGCCGAGAACGTGGTTGGTGCCCTTCGCGCCGACTAGAAGCTTGGCTATTTTTGACAAGGCTGCGTCGATAGCGCTGAATCCTTGCATTCTCCTGCTCATCGAGGGGATACGCGGGCACGTGATGCTGCCATTCAGCCTCCGACGGCCGTCCAGTACACGCACTACATCCTTCTGCTACACTGCCGTAACACACGCGGCGCATGGCTTCCCAAGTATTACCACAGATGCGGGTGCAGGTCACTGAGTGAGTGCTCAGCGAGGATGTCTTCGCGGTTGACCAGCCAATCCACGAAGCTTTCCCTCTGTAAGAGCATCGAGCTCCAACGCTTGGTAAAGGCGCACCACGAAGTCATATTCCACGACTCCGATCGTCTTTTGACGCAACCCACGGAAGCGCTGGAAGTACTCCTTCATGTTGTTGAGTGTGTCCGGAGCTCGCGCTCCGGACAAGTCGTAAAGGCCCACGGTCAAAGTTCATCATCCATGGTGTGTACGCATCTACCGCGCGCTGTCCCCACTTCCCCAGCCGACGACGTCCCCGTCATCGAAAAAGATCCCGTCGTCTGGTCCATTGTGCAGCCGCAGTTCAAGTCATTCGTGTTGGGATGCTCTTGCGGTTCGCAAGTGCTGTCGGTCGTCTTCGTTTCGCCTCTGTCGCCCAAGCTTCGTTTTCGCCGAAAATTCAAAGTGTGTGTTCGCGTATACGTTGCGTAAGCGCATCTTAGAGAGGAGGGTGATGTTACGGGCCCCTTCAATATATAAGTAGGTAGATATCTTTTAGTTATTACAAAAGTACGCAAGGTGTCGCACAGTTAGTGTGTGGCACGTAGTCATTAGCTGATTGGGTGAGTTATTATTTCACCTAACCAGGTACTGAAATGTGTTTGAGTACCTCCCTGACCCTAAAATTATTGAGGAAGAGCTTGTGTAGTTGGAGGCAAATGCCGAAGTGAGTAGATTAGTGCTGTCTAGAATAGTCCTACTTGTCTGTCTTCCACTATCTCTCTATTGTCCTCCTTACGAGTGTTTGTGCATACACCGTTACCGTTCCTCCTACGCCAGTCATCAGGCAGTAGCCAATCAGAGCACGCTTTCTGGTGAACCGGTCCCACGGTCTCAACGTGTAACCGGACCGTGACCGGACCGCAACCGAAGCTTCTAGAACCGTACATAGAGCGGTGCATACTCAACACTGCCACTCACCGCTACTGTTCGGTGATCTTGGCCTTGACACCCGAAGCGTTCCGAAGATATTGAAGTGTCTTCGTCCCCAACGCTTTCGTCAGCATGTCAGTTAGCTGATGTCTCGTGTCGATGTAGCCAATCTTGACCGTTCCGTCCTCAACGTTCTC